>JARQAB010000053.1:2470000-2475000 GCA_036172955.1 Meloidogyne arenaria | reverse complement strand
GTTTGGTTGGTGTAGATACTACTACTTGAAAAATATTCACGAAAAACTCTTCGATTTTAATATCCAGTGCTTGACTTGAACTAGAAACTAAAACTACTTGAAAAAATGTTTTAAAAAGTATCCGGGGAATAAACTACTTATTGAAAAAAGATATTATTACTTGAAAATGCTTTTAAAAAATCCGGGTGGTTACCAGAGGTGTTTCGAAACAAAAAAATATTCGAAAATCGGAAATCGAAAATCGAAAGAAATCCAAAAATATCGAAATCGAAAATCGAAAATATTTTTCAAAATCTTCGAAATCGAAAATCGAAAGAAAAATAACCTCGAAAATCGAAAAAACGAAAATCGAAAAAAAATTTTTTAATAAAAAATTTGAAAATTAATTTTTGTTATGTTAAGTCTCAAGTAGATCTCTCATCATGAGATCTGTGTGGATTAAGAGGGATAATGGACCGCAGGCGCAGGCGAAAATTTTGAAAATTTTGGAAGATCCTTAAGCTAAAAATCTTCTTTTTTCTGCGCCGCAGGCGAAAATTTTTTAAATTCATGATGGCCGATAAGCCAGAATTCATCATTTTTGGCGCCAAAAATTCAAATTTTTTCAAAAATTCGAAAATCGGAAATCGAAAATATCACAAAAATTCGAAAATCGTAAATCGAAAATCGAAAGGAAAAAACCCTCGAAAATCGAAATTTCGAAACAGCTCTGGTGGTTACATAAAAATTATACCATCGTGTAGAGCATAGTCGATAACCTATTAATAATTTTTGGCTTTTTTGGATCCGACTCGAAAAGTTATAGCTGATCAAGCTTCAGACTTTTGGAGCGGTCGAGTCTTCCCTCATTTTTTTATTACAGAGAGATTTATTCTTATTAAGAAGAAAAATGAGACTCCCATCCTCCTTTTTTCCTTTTCTCTTCTTTTCCCATATTGGTTAAAGAGAAAAAGAAGAAGAGGAGAAAAAGGAAAAGGCAAAACTGCCTTCTCACATAATAAGGATTGAAAATGGAAAGAGGAAAAGGCAGTGTTTCATTTTCCTTTTCTTTCCTCTCTTCTTTTTCTATTTCTTCAACCAATATGGGGAAAGAAGAGAAAAGAAAAAAAGGAGGATGGGAGTCTCATTTTTCTTCTAAATAAGGAGAAAATCTCTGTAATAAGAAAAATGAGGGAAAACTCGACTGCTCCAAAAGTCTGAAGCTTGATCAGCTATAACTTTTCGATTCGGAACCAAAAAAGCCAAAAATTAGTATTCTATCGAATCTTTGTATTATTCGATAGAACTACTAACTTCCTATTGCGAAGTGATATCCGTTTTTTACAAAATGACTTTGGGCCCCGAATGACATATATTTCGACCCGATCGGAGTCTGTTCCCTTGAAACTAATTTTACTCTCAAACATCCCAATTACATAAATTTCGATAGGCCATAATCCGACGGAGCAATTTTGTAATAAAACGGCATATCACATCACAATAGGAAATCGGGAGTTCTCCACTGAATGGTACCAAAAAATATAACAAATCCGCACTCACATTAAACAATGTTCCCCTGTCATTTACAGCATATTAGCCCTCAAATATAAAATTAAACTTGCAAAAAATACCACCAACAGCAGCACAGACAGCAATTGAGGTTGCGCAATTACAGTAAGGAGCAATTAAAGCTTTACTTACGCCTCTGCCTAAATATAAAAGTAAAAAATTAAAAAATAATTTTGAATACAAAACACAAAAAATTTAAACGATTCCCCGGAAAATTTTTATCTACAGACCTACATATGAGTAAACTTTTAGCATGTCTAACAATACAAAATGGATTAAGATTGTGTCAGAAATATACAAGGGACGGGCCGGGTTTGAAAAAATTCAGATTTGTACGTTGTTCTAGAAACCCAGATTCTTCTTTTTTTATTGCCTCGGGGGAAAATTTTGGAAAAACGAAAAAACCCGATATTTTTGACAGCGAAAATTCATTCATTCTTTTCGAGTAGATATAATTACCTGGGTTCGGTTAACCCGACCCATCCCTGTTATATGTCCAAGGGGAGCAAAAATCCCAAACAGTATATTAAAAACCAAAAAAATAGAAAAAAACCTTCCACCAACTCAAAAGCATTCAACAAATAAGATGTAAACAAAAATCAGAATCTTTCACCGTCAAGCGAGGACCATCCTCATCCATTTCATCTTATAATAGGCACTATTGTTCATAATCTATCGAATATAATTAAAGAAATAGAAGTCGAGATGATAGAAAATTTTAATAAATGTTTAGTATCTGAAAAACAAATTGATTTAAAAAAATAAGGTGAAAAGTAGTAAAATTCTTAAAACAAAGAAGAGATAATCTTGAACTTCACAAAAGGAAAGGACGCCATTTTAAATTTAAATCAGAATCGTTTTTTCGCTCTTTCTCTAATTCCCTAACTATTTTCTTCAAATTAGGACAAGGACAATTTGTCGCTGGCTACTTTTTCTCTTCCATTTTGTCGCAGGGATTAAAAGAAAAGTTAAATTATTTAATAAGAGGAACGCTAATTATAGCTTAGTTGACCGACCTCAAACAAGTAGGGATTCATGTTACTTTTTGTTTTTAAGGTAAACTGGAGCGAAAAGGGATTACTATTTAGATTAGATTCAATTCAGAAATTTAACATGAGTGTTTAGTACCCAAAACCAAATTTTGTGTAGTCTTGGTCTTCAATCTCAAAAAATTTTCGGTCTAGACAGCTCTACCAGGGAAGTGTCCGGTTACCCAAACCCGGACTTTTTTCGAACCAAAACCGACCCGTAGGTATTTTTTGTGTACAAAACCAGAGTTTGCGAATTTATATTTACAAACATTATAAATAAAGACTCGAAATAACAGGCAAATTTTTATGGGAAAAATTTAAATGGCAATCGGTTCGAAGAGAGAGGTTCGGGGAAAATGCATATAAAATGTTGCCTTAAGACATAAACGTTTTTATAATCTGTTTGAGAATTAATTCTGTCTACATTTACTTGATTGTGTAATAGAGGAAAAGAGTACCCTTCTCATAATATTCAGAAAAATTAAATTGACTACCCCTATAAGACCTAATAAATTTACATCTTTCCAACATTTTTTGTCAATTTTCACGTCTAACATAGAAATGTGGCTTTATTCGAATAAATATGTATGTGAACAAAAAAAAATACAAGGCGGAAATTGGGAAGAAGGGAAACACTAATGTTGTTACTGGAGTTGTTCACTACAGGTTATTAACCGGTACCCTCGGTTTTCGATTTAGTTCTTGACTGACTCACGGTTTTTGGTTAACGGAAACCGGTAAAAATAGACTAGAAAAGGAATAAAAAAGAATAAGTAACAACCTCTTACTTATCCTTTTTTAGTCTTAGTCTTAAATCTCAAAAATTTTTTGGTCCTAGACATCTCTACCAGGGAAGGGTCGAGTTACCCAAACCCGTGCTTTATTGACCGGAGACCCGATCCGAAGGTATACCTGACTTTTTTTCTCAATTCAAACTATCCCTAATCTTCACCGATCACTATTATAAATGCAATGATAAAAGAAAAAAGGTTATTATCCAAAAAATCAATTTTTCAAGTTCCTGGCACCCTCTGAAATGTATAAGGACGACCAAAAGAGCGTTGCTCCAATAATTCACGTCTCCATTTAACAAAAGTCCAACAACTTGCGGTGCTGAGAAATGAAGCGAATGCAAAGGTATAGAATGAGAAAAGTTTGTCTTTAGAAGATTTGGTATAGCAAGGCCTGGAAATTTTAAGGAAATTATTGAAAAGATTGAAGATTAGGAAAAGTAAAATATTTTTAGTGAACTCTCGTTAGAAGCGACATGGAGAAGTTTGCGATTTTATATAACTAACGGTCATATTGAAGGACGTAACACAAGAAGTGTCTCCTATATCGAGATTAATCAAGTTGGATTCGTATCGTAGTTGGATTCGTATCGGTACCCTGGAACCCTCCGGGTGTTTCTGGGTGTTATCGATTTATCGTAATGTTCGGTTAAGAGTCCTTAACAGGATTCTTAACAGGCATTGCAGGTTTACTTTGAACAAATCAGAGTGCTTCAAACAGGCGTTTTCGCTTGAATGATCGTGCATGGAATAATAGAAAACGATTTCGGTTCAGTTTTATTGGTTTTACGGACTGAGATAATGGTTAACAGAGACAAACGGGGGCATTTGTATGGCCCCGTGAGAGGTGAAATTCTTGGACCGTGGCCAGACAAACTACAGCGAAAGCATTTGCCAAGAGTGTCTTCATTAATCAAGAACGAAAGTCAGAGGTTCGAAGGCGATCAGATACCGCCCTAGTTCTGACCGTAAACGATGCCAACTAGCGATCCGCCGATGGAAATTATATTGCCTTGGTGGGGAGCTTCCCGGAAACGAAAGTCTTCCGGTTCCGGGGGAAGTATGGTTGCAAAGCTGAAACTTAAAGGAATTGACGGAAGGGCACCACCAGGAGTGGAGCCTGCGGCTTAATTTGACTCAACACGGGGAAACTCACCCGGCCCGGACACTGTGAGGATTGACAGATTGATAGCTTTTTCATGATTCAGTGGATGGTGGTGCATGGCCGTTCTTAGTTCGTGGAGTGATTTGTCTGGTTTATTCCGATAACGAGCGAGACTCTAACCTACTAAATAGCTGGTACATAATTTACGTGTATACAGCTTCTTAGAGGGATTTGCGGTGTTCAGCCGAAAGAAATTGAGCAATAACAGGTCTGTGATGCCCTTAGATGTCCGGGGCTGCACGCGCGCTACACTGGCAAAATCAACGTGCTTGTCCTACCCCGAAAGGGGCGGGTAAACCATTGAAAATTTGCCGTGATTGGGATCGGAAATTGCAATTATTTTCCGTGAACGAGGAATTCCAAGTAAGTGCGAGTCATCAGCTCGCGTTGATTACGTCCCTGCCCTTTGTACACACCGCCCGTCGCTGCCCGGGACTGAGCCATTTCGAGAAATTTGGGGACCGT
>JARQAB010000053.1:2232500-2465000 GCA_036172955.1 Meloidogyne arenaria | reverse complement strand
GGTCTTCGATCACACAGTAAGCGAACTAATCCACGTTACCATTAACAACGGGTATTTGTCCGCTTAACACGAACCGCATTTGATATCCAGTGCTTGACTTGAACTAGAAACTAAAACTACTTGAAAAATGTTTTAAAACGTATCCGGGGGTTTACTACTACTTAAAAAAGTTTTAAGACGTATCCGGCGGGTTTACTACTACATGAAAAAATGTTTTAAAACGTATCCCTGGGAGTAACTACTTAAAGAAAAATTTTTTTTGTTTGGTTGGTGTAGATACTACTACTTGAAAAATATTCACGAAAAACTCTTCGATTTTAATATCCAGTGCTTGACTTGAACTAGAAACTAAAACTACTTGAAAAAATGTTTTAAAAAGTATCCGGGGAATAAACTACTTATTGAAAAAAGATATTATTACTTGAAAATGCTTTTAAAAAATCCGGGTGGTTACCAGAGGTGTTTCGAAACAAAAAAATATTCGAAAATCGGAAATCGAAAATCGAAAGAAATCCAAAAATATCGAAATCGAAAATCGAAAATATTTTTCAAAATCTTCGAAATCGAAAATCGAAAGAAAAATAACCTCGAAAATCGAAAAACGAAAATCGAAAAAAAATTTTTTAATAAAAAATTTGAAAATTAATTTTTGTTATGTTAAGTCTCAAGTAGATCTCTCATCATGAGATCTGTGTGGATTAAGAGGGATAATGGACCGCAGGCGCAGGCGAAAATTTTGAAAATTTTGGAAGATCCTTAAGCTAAAAATCTTCTTTTTTCTGCGCCGCAGGCGAAAATTTTTTAAATTCATGATGGCCGATAAGCCAGAATTCATCATTTTTGGCGCCAAAAATTCAAATTTTTTCAAAAATTCGAAAATCGGAAATCGAAAATATCACAAAAATTCGAAAATCGTAAATCGAAAATCGAAAGGAAAAAACCCTCGAAAATCGAAATTTCGAAACAGCTCTGGTGGTTACATAAAAATTATACCATCGTGTAGAGCATAGTCGATAACCTATTAATAATTTTTGGCTTTTTTGGATCCGACTCGAAAAGTTATAGCTGATCAAGCTTCAGACTTTTGGAGCGGTCGAGTCTTCCCTCATTTTTTTATTACAGAGAGATTTATTCTTATTAAGAAGAAAAATGAGACTCCCATCCTCCTTTTTTCCTTTTCTCTTCTTTTCCCATATTGGTTAAAGAGAAAAAGAAGAAGAGGAGAAAAAGGAAAAGGCAAAACTGCCTTCTCACATAATAAGGATTGAAAATGGAAAGAGGAAAAGGCAGTGTTTCATTTTCCTTTTCTTTCCTCTCTTCTTTTTCTATTTCTTCAACCAATATGGGGAAAGAAGAGAAAAGAAAAAAAGGAGGATGGGAGTCTCATTTTTCTTCTAAATAAGGAGAAAATCTCTGTAATAAGAAAAATGAGGGAAAACTCGACTGCTCCAAAAGTCTGAAGCTTGATCAGCTATAACTTTTCGATTCGGAACCAAAAAAGCCAAAAATTAGTATTCTATCGAATCTTTGTATTATTCGATAGAACTACTAACTTCCTATTGCGAAGTGATATCCGTTTTTTACAAAATGACTTTGGGCCCCGAATGACATATATTTCGACCCGATCGGAGTCTGTTCCCTTGAAACTAATTTTACTCTCAAACATCCCAATTACATAAATTTCGATAGGCCATAATCCGACGGAGCAATTTTGTAATAAAACGGCATATCACATCACAATAGGAAATCGGGAGTTCTCCACTGAATGGTACCAAAAAATATAACAAATCCGCACTCACATTAAACAATGTTCCCCTGTCATTTACAGCATATTAGCCCTCAAATATAAAATTAAACTTGCAAAAAATACCACCAACAGCAGCACAGACAGCAATTGAGGTTGCGCAATTACAGTAAGGAGCAATTAAAGCTTTACTTACGCCTCTGCCTAAATATAAAAGTAAAAAATTAAAAAATAATTTTGAATACAAAACACAAAAAATTTAAACGATTCCCCGGAAAATTTTTATCTACAGACCTACATATGAGTAAACTTTTAGCATGTCTAACAATACAAAATGGATTAAGATTGTGTCAGAAATATACAAGGGACGGGCCGGGTTTGAAAAAATTCAGATTTGTACGTTGTTCTAGAAACCCAGATTCTTCTTTTTTTATTGCCTCGGGGGAAAATTTTGGAAAAACGAAAAAACCCGATATTTTTGACAGCGAAAATTCATTCATTCTTTTCGAGTAGATATAATTACCTGGGTTCGGTTAACCCGACCCATCCCTGTTATATGTCCAAGGGGAGCAAAAATCCCAAACAGTATATTAAAAACCAAAAAATAGAAAAAAACCTTCCACCAACTCAAAAGCATTCAACAAATAAGATGTAAACAAAAATCAGAATCTTTCACCGTCAAGCGAGGACCATCCTCATCCATTTCATCTTATAATAGGCACTATTGTTCATAATCTATCGAATATAATTAAAGAAATAGAAGTCGAGATGATAGAAAATTTTAATAAATGTTTAGTATCTGAAAAACAAATTGATTTAAAAAAATAAGGTGAAAAGTAGTAAAATTCTTAAAACAAAGAAGAGATAATCTTGAACTTCACAAAAGGAAAGGACGCCATTTTAAATTTAAATCAGAATCGTTTTTTCGCTCTTTCTCTAATTCCCTAACTATTTTCTTCAAATTAGGACAAGGACAATTTGTCGCTGGCTACTTTTTCTCTTCCATTTTGTCGCAGGGATTAAAAGAAAAGTTAAATTATTTAATAAGAGGAACGCTAATTATAGCTTAGTTGACCGACCTCAAACAAGTAGGGATTCATGTTACTTTTTGTTTTTAAGGTAAACTGGAGCGAAAAGGGATTACTATTTAGATTAGATTCAATTCAGAAATTTAACATGAGTGTTTAGTACCCAAAACCAAATTTTGTGTAGTCTTGGTCTTCAATCTCAAAAAATTTTCGGTCTAGACAGCTCTACCAGGGAAGTGTCCGGTTACCCAAACCCGGACTTTTTTCGAACCAAAACCGACCCGTAGGTATTTTTTGTGTACAAAACCAGAGTTTGCGAATTTATATTTACAAACATTATAAATAAAGACTCGAAATAACAGGCAAATTTTTATGGGAAAAATTTAAATGGCAATCGGTTCGAAGAGAGAGGTTCGGGGAAAATGCATATAAAATGTTGCCTTAAGACATAAACGTTTTTATAATCTGTTTGAGAATTAATTCTGTCTACATTTACTTGATTGTGTAATAGAGGAAAAGAGTACCCTTCTCATAATATTCAGAAAAATTAAATTGACTACCCCTATAAGACCTAATAAATTTACATCTTTCCAACATTTTTTGTCAATTTTCACGTCTAACATAGAAATGTGGCTTTATTCGAATAAATATGTATGTGAACAAAAAAAATACAAGGCGGAAATTGGGAAGAAGGGAAACACTAATGTTGTTACTGGAGTTGTTCACTACAGGTTATTAACCGGTACCCTCGGTTTTCGATTTAGTTCTTGACTGACTCACGGTTTTTGGTTAACGGAAACCGGTAAAAATAGACTAGAAAAGGAATAAAAAAGAATAAGTAACAACCTCTTACTTATCCTTTTTTAGTCTTAGTCTTAAATCTCAAAAATTTTTTGGTCCTAGACATCTCTACCAGGGAAGGGTCGAGTTACCCAAACCCGTGCTTTATTGACCGGAGACCCGATCCGAAGGTATACCTGACTTTTTTTCTCAATTCAAACTATCCCTAATCTTCACCGATCACTATTATAAATGCAATGATAAAAGAAAAAAGGTTATTATCCAAAAAATCAATTTTTCAAGTTCCTGGCACCCTCTGAAATGTATAAGGACGACCAAAAGAGCGTTGCTCCAATAATTCACGTCTCCATTTAACAAAAGTCCAACAACTTGCGGTGCTGAGAAATGAAGCGAATGCAAAGGTATAGAATGAGAAAAGTTTGTCTTTAGAAGATTTGGTATAGCAAGGCCTGGAAATTTTAAGGAAATTATTGAAAAGATTGAAGATTAGGAAAAGTAAAATATTTTTAGTGAACTCTCGTTAGAAGCGACATGGAGAAGTTTGCGATTTTATATAACTAACGGTCATATTGAAGGACGTAACACAAGAAGTGTCTCCTATATCGAGATTAATCAAGTCGCTTATAAAGAGAGCCACTAATAAAAAGATCCTCTAATGAAGTCTATAATAATGAGCGTCGCTAATAATGAAGGTGACTAATAAAGTTAATAGTAAAGAGAGTCGCTAATAAAGTCGCCAATAACGAGAGTCACTAATAAAGACGGCCACTAATATAGTCGCTAATAGCGAGAGTTTCTAATAAAGTCACTAATAATGAGATTCTATGCTAAAGTCATTAAGAACGAAAGTCGCTAATAATGAGAGCTTTTAAAAAATTTTTAATCTAAACAAAAGAAAGTCGCTTATATCGAGATTATACAAATTTCATTAATTTAAACTTAACAAACTAACACATAAACAGTTGAATTATTTTTGAAATTATCAGTGCAAATGTAGGCATTGTAATAGCCAGTAGGCTTACAGTGTTCTGAAATAATTATTCAGTTAATTCAGCACTAATTTTTAGACCGATCTGAAGAGCATTTCTTTCAAAATCCGAACACTTTTGGCAATTTTGAAAAATAGATACTGTGAAATTATTTGACGAATTATTCGTTGGGATGGAAGAACAAATATTTTGTTGTTCTAGATTAGAAGATTTTTGCTTAATTAAATCAGTTTCTATTGTAGGGTCCTTTAAGAATAAAAAAATTAAGAGGGAGAGGTAAAGCTTTAGGTGGTTATTGCTAGGAGTTATCGCCCACAATGTGCAAGTGCTCTACCGAATGAGCTATGCTGCAGCGCTGCTTTCACCTTTTCTTTTAACCCCTACCCCCCCCCCCCCCTCCCCCCTCAGCTTTGTTAAAAAAAATTTTCTTCTTCGTTCCTATTCTCCGTGGCGCTGTCTCCGCAGAACTTTTTCCCTTGGCCCCACCTTCCCCCGGAACTTTCCCCTTGGCCCACCTTCCCCCGACCTTCATTGGACTCATAAACTAGACCAGAACCTAAACGCTTTCCCCCCAAAATTTTTTTAAAAATCTCCCTCACACTCTGTATTTGCCTTCTAAAAAATTTATTTGTTCCCAAATTCTCTTCAACATATTCTCCAAAAAATAGAATAAATAGAGAACAGCTAGAAAATTTTTTTCATTTAAATAAATTTTATTAAAATTCACGTTAACAGTAATCCAACAAGGGCAAGCATACGAGGTCTATTCCCACACCAATCCAAAAAATTGGCAATATTTATGTTCATATTGTTGTTAGACATTTTTGAAGGAAATTTTTTTTAAATTTAAAAAGAATTTTAACGCTGAAAAAAAATTTTTTAGAAAAATTTTAAAAATTTTCTAGACAAAATAAATAGGTATTTTTGAATAAAACAATTAAAATACAGTCAAAACTCGTTAATACGGCACCTCGATTTTACGTCTCTATCAGTTATAAATTAGTTAAACCCCATCTCTAGAGGTGATTTGGCTAGGGTGCGGAGATGACCTATGTAGTTCATAGTTAACGGTGGTTGCAGAGAATTCGGTTCGGGGAAGGGGAATTCGGACTGCGGGACGGAGAACGGATACTGTGAAGGGAGAACTCCACTTTTCTCTGGGGAATTCCCTTCGCCGGAAATAGTGGTCGAGGACCATGGTAATCTGACTCCCGATCATACGTCACTCTAATTTCTATGTCGGCTCAATTAAATCTCAAGGATGACGTCTAGCGGGATTCGACTGTGATATGAATGAAGAAACGATTTTACTAGATAAAATAAATTTTTAATAAATTAAAAGAACAATAGCAAAACAAAAGACAATCGGATCTCACTAAAAGATACATTTTTAGAATTTCGATTGGAAAAGGGGAGCACCTAAGCGATACTACCCTATATTTAATAAACAAGCCTTTATAAGGTACGATAATTTCACCCCGTATATCTGAGTAAGATCAGATTGTATTCCTCAAAAATAGTCTCTTAAAGACTTCAATTATAATTTTTAATGTCCCTTTTTTGCACCCATCCCGTTCCCTCGACCTTCGGAAGGTCTGAAGATACAAACATAACACGAGGATTATGCGACAATTGATCCCAAATAGCTTCTGGATGAAACGCTGCGGCAAGAGAAGCCTTTTCTAATGAGACTTTGTGCAAGGTTCGAAGAACGGTAATGCCTTCGGGGTTTGAGAGAATAGAAATTTGTGTTAATGCTCCAAAAGCTTCTTCAACTTCATCTCCAATTGTTTCCATATTCATAAAACGTGAAAGATTTGTAGCGAAAGGGAACCAAATATTGGAAACTTCGTTAAATACGTCTGGAAATTAAATACGTCCCATGTGCCTTTTGATGGTCGATGGTTGAGTGGTTAAGTTGACTGACTTTACTCACTTGCATATTTTGGAAGTGCTGGGTTCGAATCCTAAGGTGGAAATGAGGTTGTGAAAATTTTTCTTTTCAAAAATAAATGTTTTTAAACTTTGATTTTGATTTTAAAATTTAAAATTTATTTTTTCTTAATATTTTAAACTTGAAAAAACATTAAAACTTCAAAAAAAATTTCGCCTGCGGCTCTGACAATTGAATTTTTTACCTATGGCCTTACAAAATTCTCTAAATTTTCGCCTCCGGCGGTAAAAAAAGAAAGAAATCTGGCTATTGGCCTCACAAATTTTTCAAAATTTTCGCCTGCGGCACAAAAAATGGAAGAATCTGACTTAAGGACATCAAAATTCTCAAAATTTTCGCCTGCGGCGCAGAAAATGGTTGGAGGATTTATGGCTTCAAAACCTTCCAAAATGCAAGAATTATCGCATAAGGCCTTAAACAGTAAGGGGTCAATGGAATTGTCGAATATCGGAGGCTTATGGGGATTTGAAAGGATATAGAGGGGATTAAAGTTAAGAGGAATATCTGGAAATTTTAAGGATTAAAATAAACATAAAGGGACTTGTGCTTGGCATCTGGGGATAAAGAAAATCGTTCGATTTGGAGGGACATCGAGGGAATAAGGGGATTCTATTCGATTAATGTGAATATCAGTGGATTAAGGTGGATATGGTAGATTTAGAAAGAGTAAAGTTATATTGTGGATTTGAAGATTCAAGGGATTGGGGGATTATGAAGGATTTATAGGGATTTTTGGGGATTAGGGAATATATCAGGTGATAACCCTCCTAATCTCTCGTCTCGACTCTCGGTCTCGACTCTCGGTCTCGAGTCGAGACTCGGTCTCGGGGTTGATTCCCGGTCTCGGTCTCGGCTCTCGACTCTCGGCTTTTTTTCACTCCCGAACATCACTAGCATTTACCCTTTTCCCTTTTTTCTCCCAACATGCTGGATAACCTGAACATACATTATACCCTGCGGTATGGGTAGTCATGTGTTCAACAATTTTTCAGAAAGAATATACCTATATAATTCTTATTGGCGCGTTGGGTGCACGGTACCTTGGGACTGCGATACGTTTGATGATTGATGGAATATTTAACATTAAGTTATTCTCTATAGTAAGAGAAAGGTAAAAGTTTAACACAGGTGAGGCATCGAACCTGCGACCTCTCGACAGTCGAATCCCTTCATTCTTACTAGAGTTGGAAAAAACGATACTGGTATCGGCCAACCTGAGACGGCCCCCCCCTTGCCCAACTCTAATTCTTACACTAAACTATCTCCCATACAACGAATTTTCTTCTTATTTTAACTTCAAAATTAGAATTTTCAAAAAATCACCCATCAAATTAAGTTCCCATCCAAGATCAGCAACTTTAGGCTTTTTCCACCGCTGTTCAACAGGTATATCAATTCTTGCCTGTCTTCGTTCCCCTTCCAATCCAGTAAATAAGGCGACAAAATCTTCTTGAGAAGGGAATGGTTTAAATATCCAATCCCAATCAGTTTTTTCTTCTTTGGGCAAAATCGAAATAAAATGGGAAAACCAAATTGGCAAAGTTTGGCGTTCTGTATTTTCAACATTTAAATTTTGTTCATCTTCTGTATCATCCACAAAATCATTAGTTTTTGGAATAGGGAAAAGGCTTGAAGAGACCGATTCAATTGATAAACTAATACCTTAAGGGAGAGATTTTTTAATTAAATATTTTGATTTGGGTCGAAAATACACTAGCATTGGTATATGGTCTTCAAAACTAAGTATATATATATGAATGAAATAACCCCTGAAGGCTTTCTTATAATTGTCACTTTTAGTAGTTATGTAAAATATTAAGAAACAGGGATGGGTCGGTTAACCCAAAGCCAGTAACCCAAGTTTTTTCCGAAACCTAATTCGAGGAGAATTTGATCCTAGCCAACTTTTTCTCCACTGAGCCCATCCCTGATCATGACTGGATGATATTTTGTTTGGACAGTGTTTTGCCTCTTAGACAGAAAATTTTAAAGTTTAAAATTTTGTTTATTTTTCCCTACCCGGACACAATTTTCCATAAGCATCAGATAAACGAAGTGTCAACCAGAACTTGAAAAGAGGGCAGTTGATTTTTGTCGGTAACCACCACAAATTTATATGATACAGGTCCTCTGGGTGTATATCTGGTTCATTAAAAATATCCACAACTTTTTGAGGTTTTTTGGCTGTGGAATTTAAATAAAAGGCGATTCTGATTATTGAATGGATTATTGAATGAGCATCGACTAACTGAAAGTTAAGGCCTATATTGTCAAGTCTAAAAGGACCGTATTGCTTGATTATTGCTATAACTGAAGTTAAATGACTTGTAGAGTAGTGACGAAGTCCAGAAATGTGGATTTTCTAAAATAAAATAGATTTTAATCAAGGCCCGACGTCATAACGCCAAACTTGGCCAAAAACAACCCTCGCCTCTAGGATGGGCCTAGGCTTAGATTGAATGACCCGGGGAGTTACAAGTCACCAAACATCTTTTTTCACAATTCGAAACCAAATTTTTTTTCAAAAACTCGATCCGAAACCCGACCCGAGTTTATCACAACCTATCCTACCCTACCAGGATTGAACGCATTGCGTTAATTTTTTGCCTCGCGTTGCGTTTTTCGCGAGAGCCCTCTGTCTAACATCTCATTATGGAATATTATTTTTTCAACTTCAAATTCACTTATGAGTTCAATCTGTAAAGTTTACCTGCCCAAACATCAACCACTTTGCCAAAAGAACCAAAGAATAAGCAATAAAATCTTTCCCGGTCCTATAACGCTTGTCAATAACCAAACTAGTCATAACGCCACTACTGCATTTTATACTGTGCCAAACATTTGCAATATTTGAACAAAATGTTGGAAGTACTGGACAAAATTTGACAGGGAATATTGCTCTTCCGGGTGATGTGAAAATAATAGGGAAGTTGTGGAATGGAGGTTGTGTTCTTAAATTTTAGAGTTAGAAAAAGAAGTTAAAGTTAAAAAAAAAATTTTTTTTTGATGTTTAAAGAATAAAAAAAATTTTTGAAATAAATTATTTATTCTTAAAAAATATGGTAAAAAGTAAAGGAGCCGAGAAGGTTCGAACTTTGACCCAACTCACCATAGAGTAAAACACGTTTGCACTTAACCAAAATAGCTTGCTCCAAATAATGTTTAAATGACTTTTAAGCAGAAACCGGATAGAGACGAGCTAAATTTTCGGGGAGGCAGCCTTACGGGGGGGGGGGCGGGACAGGGAGTGTTTTCAAAAAATCTCTCAAATTTCCCGACTTTCGGGGACGGGGACGAACAATCCTACTTTCAAGTATTCCAAAAATTTTAGACAAAAAATATTTTTCTCTACCCTGAAGATGTTCCTTGATGATTGCTACTCGTAGATTGAAAATTATTTTGATTTGGATGATTACGTCGTCGTTTTTTATTGTTGTTGTATGGTTGAATAGACATTTTTGTTGTTTAAATATTTTTTGTTGTTGGGTTGATAACTATAAAATTTTATTTTAAAGTCTAAAATTTGATTGACCATGGGGTGGGGGGTTTGACTAAACGATAACCTCGAGCGATACCCTCTCTCTGCGGCAAAAGGAACGGAGTCCCGCTGCGCAACGCCACCGCGAGTGAAGCGAGCACGTCCGCAACGAAGCAAGCCATCGTGTAGCAAAGTTCCGGTGCGAAATCTTCGTCAATTTCAAAGGTATCAAATTCCACAACTCAGGGGACGGAGTAATCAGGCACTTGATTGGGCGTTTTTACATAAATACTAACTCTATTTTTCAATTCTGGATATGAAGAATGGCCTTGGGCGATCGCTATACTTCAAAAACTTGCGAAAAAATTATTTGCTGAAACTACTAGTAATACTTAAAAATTATTTATTTGTTAAATACAAAACCTATAGAATAAAAAACATATAAGGAAAAAGAAAAACAAATAAATAAAAATTGCTTAAAAATAAGGAAGTTGCTGCTAAAATAATATTTAGTGGTATTCTTATATTTATTTTGCCGAAAATTTTTAGTGACCAAAAGGTGGATAGGATTTTATAAAGATTTATATGTTTATCGGTTTCAATCCAAATCGATAAACCAAAGATCTTCGGTAAATCTGTTCGGGTTCAATTAAGGTTAGCGCTCGTTTACACGGAACCGAACCTTTTTGGCTCTCCGGGTTTTCCGTTCAAGCTATACAGGGACGTCAACCTTAGTCCTCATTAATCAAACAACCCTACAGATTACTCGCAATATTTAAAAAGGCTTAGACAAGGGTTTAAGATCCATAAAATAGTAGAAGCTCTGCTAGAAGAAAGAATCTAACTGTGTTTAGCAGAGCTCCTGGCAATAAAGGAATAATTGTTAGAAGGTCTCAGAGAAAAAATATTTTAGTAAAATAAAAATGAAATCAACTCTAATTTTTCTACTAACAATTTCAAATTATTTGGTCCTTGCACAAATAAATACAGAAAATAATGAAGAAATGAAGAGGAGGGTTTTAAATTTATTAAATGAGCAACAACAAGTAATCAAAGTGCAGCAATCACCTAATGTTGGGACAGATTTGTTAGGGTCACCAACATCGTTTTTATGCCCTCCATGCACCTTACCTACGTTTAAATGTGTAGAGGTGAATTTTAGAGGAGATGAAAGAAAGGAAAATAAGACTTATAATTGAAAAGAAAGCTCTTTTTTAGGATGGGTAGGGGTTGGACATACCACAAAACAGGAATGTGCTTGGGGGTACACCCCAGTTTACCGCAGCCCAATTTACCGCCGCCCAGTTTACCGCGCCCAATTTACCGCCGCCCAGTTTACCGCGAGCCCAGTTTACCGCGGGCCCAATTTACCGCCGCGAAAATTTTTATTAACATGACGGGGGAAGCTGATCCTTCAACGGGGAAAGTTGTTCCGTGGACTGGGGGAGTTGTTCAAAGTGCAGGAGTTGTTCCGTCAACGGTAAAAGTTGGTCAGTCAGCGGGAGAAGTTGTCCCGTCAACGGGGGAAGTTGGTCAGTCAGCGGGAGAAGTTGATCCAACAACGGGGGAAGTTGTTCAAAGAGCGGGGGAAATTGATCCGACAACGGGGGAAGTTGTTCAAAGAGCGGGGGAAGTTGATCCGACAACGGGGGAATTACCCGTAATTGAAACAACATACAACCTTCTTGGAACAACTTCCCCCGCTATGTTAATAAAAATTTTCGCGGCGGTAAATTGGGCCCGCGGTAAATTGGGCTCGCGGTAAACTGGGCTGCGGTAAATTGGGCGGCGGTAAATTGGGCCCGCGGTAAATTGGGCTCGCGGTAAACTGGGCGGCGGTAAATTGGGCGCGGTAAACTGGCCTGCTCCCTGTGCTGGGTTGAGAAAGAAGTCAGGTTGGGTTTCGGATCGAGTTTTAAATTTTCTTCGGATCAGGTCGGGTGGGTGACAGAGCTGCCTAAGCGACCCCCTAACCCCTAAGTGACCCACACCCCCTACGACCTCAATCGTACCTTATTAATATTTACTCATTATAAGGTACGATTTTTTCATCACGTAGGTTATAATAGTGGGATCCTGTAAAGAAAAAACATTTTTATCCAAAAGGTTCCGAAAATAATATTTTTTAAATTTTAACAGCCACAACCACTGGTACTTCCAATAAACTGCCCATTGCCTCAGGTATGTATGAAGAAAAATTTAAAATAAAAGTTTAAGAGGCCAATTATCCCCCCTCCACCTCCACCAAGAATTTCATGCCCACCCCCAACTATATGTCCTCCTCCTCAGCCATGCCCAGCTCCTCCTACGTGCCCGAGACCAGGTAGACTAATTTTGGCTCTATTACACAATATACGTCCAATCGACTATTATGCGTCCAATCAACTTTTATACGTCCAATAAAAGTTTATACGTCCAATGAAAATTTATGCGTCCATTCAAATTTTTATACGTCCAATAAAAATTTATGCGTCCAAATAAATTTTTATACGTCCAGTAAAATAAATTCAGAAAAAATCAAAATAGTTTTTATTTATTATAATGCCTTGCTCAAGGGCTAACATTTTAAAATAATTTATGAAACGATTTAATGTCTGTTACATTAAACACTGAACATTAAAATTAAAAAAATGATTTCCCATATATAGTTGCAGTACCATCACGTACCAGTTCCATAAAACTATTCTAAGAAGCATTCGAGTTATGACATCCATATCTACAAGTGAACAAAATTTTTCAACATATATTGGAGTTGCCGTTTTCGAACCGGGCCGACGTTCGAATCTTTTTCGGGCCTCATTTTTTCGAGCCGGATCGGTCGAGTCTTTTTCTGGCTTCATTTTTATCGAACCGGGCACCGAGTCTTTTTTGCCAAAATTTGATGCCCGGTTCGACCTATCTAACCGGGCCGGCAACCCTAATTGGAATACAATTCCCGGTTTAATTTTTGGTAAAGCATTCAAAATTAATTGATAAAATAAGATTATTTATTTAAAATTATTTCTTAAATTAGGTATATTCATTTTAAATTATAAGTGATAAAAATATGTTTGGACGTATAAAATTTGATTGGACGCATAAATTTTTTATTGGACGCATAAATTTTCATTGGACTCATAAACTTTTCATTGGACGTATAAACTTTGATTGGACGTATAAAAGTTGATTGGACGCATAATAGTTGATTGGACGTATATTGTGTAATAGAGCCCTAATTTTTAAAGATTTTTAAAAATATTTTTAGCTCCATGTCCACTACCACCACCTCCAAGACGACCACCTCCACCTCCTCCTATGCCTTTCCCTTTGCCAATTCCCCCTAAAATTATTTGCCCTCCTCGCGGAAATATTTTTGCTACTACTATAAGTGCTCAGGTTGGTTAAATTGACAAAAAAATGTCGAACCTCACTATAAGATAAACCACTCCACCCCCATATACTTAGGGCTGAAAAAATCTAATAATGAGGTGCATATTAAATAAGGAGTATAGCTTGGGGTGCCCATTACCAGTGCTTCGAAATTTCAAATTTGCTCGTACTCGTACTCGTACTTCGTACCACCTCTTTTTTTGGCCTCGTACTCGTACTCGTACCTCGTACCACCCTTATTTTAGGCGTCGTACTCGTACTCGTACCTCGTACCACCCCTATTTTTGGCCTCGTACCTCGTACTCGTACCTCGTACTTACTCGTACTTTAGAAAAAAACAAAAAATCGAAAATTTTTATGATTTTTTGGAGTCCAGGATATCTATTTTTAAATTTTAAGCGTTGTATGTGATAATTTTTTAATCTTGGAAGGCTTTGTAGCTATAAATCCTTCAATATAATCCATTTTCTGCGCCGCAGGCAAAATTTTTGAGCATTTTGGAGTGCGAGGAGAAATATTGTCTCCAAGATGGGTCGGGCTACCCAAAATCTGACATTTTTGCATCCATTTTTATCTTCTTACATGGAACTTTCTATCTTCTCCACCGAACTTTTCACACTTTAATCACCTGATATCCCTCTTAATCTCAAATCCCTTTTTTTCAAAAATTTTGAGAATTGGATGTCCTTAAGTCAGATTTCTTCTATTTTTTGCGCCGCAGGCGAAAATTTTGAAAAATTTTGATGGCCATGAAGCCAGATTTCTTCCATTTCTGACCGCCGGAGGCGAAAATTTTAGAATTTGGAAGCCAACTTCCTTATTTTTTCAGCGCCGCAGGCGAAAATTTTGAAAATTTCCGAAGGCCATAGGCGAAAAAATTCACTTTTTAGTGTTCAAAGAAAAATATTTTAGAAATTCTAGAGGGTCAAAATCTCATAATTACTCCATGTAAAAACAGAAAAATTTTTAAAACAAAATTAGACTTAAAAATAAGTTATTTATGAAGAAAATATTAAAATTCATTGGCCCGCGAATAGGAAGCGAACCCAACATCAAATCACTATAGACTTTGGTGCATCCAAGCACCTTCACCACTCGGCCACTCGCTACTATAATGGCGAATGAAAGGAATTAAATATATTTTTTCATTTTTCCTATTAACACCAAGTACGAGAAGTACGAGCTCGTACTTAGGCCTCGTACTCGTACTTTTCACTTTTTTTTGGCCTCGTACTCGTACTCGTACTTCGTACCTGCCTCATTTTTTTGCTCGTACTCGTACTCGTACTTCGTACCAGGTACGAGTACGAGTACGAGGTACGAGTACGAATTTTGGTACGAGCTTCGAAGCACTGCCCATTACCAGTCAAATTAAGGGCCACCCAATATTTTAAGAAATGTATCTTAAATAGATGTGTGTCTAATATTGGGGGTATATTATATCGAGGCACGTTTGTAGGTGAACATTATTAAGGGGTATCGCCCCACCTCCCTGTGGCGCTGCCTCTCAGAAAACTTTCTCAGTGCCCCTCCCCGTCGGGGAACTAGTACCGGGTGTATCTTAAAGTGAGGTTCGACTATAAAATATAAATAAACAAAATCATAGAATGATTGCTGCTGTAATTGCGGCATTCGATCATGTCTAGTATTACCTAGCAACACACTAATGCAGAAAAGGTTAATAAAAAAGAATTTCTAGCAAAGAAATAAATAAATTAAGGCATTTCCTTGCAACATTTGGCACTCGCACTCATTCTAGAGGCAACGATTTACCTTTCAATATATTTGATAATATTTTGGGGGATACAATAGCAAGCTTTATGAATGATAATGACAATGCAAAGTGTAATAGTGAAATGTTAAGGAAAATTATTTTGGAGGTAAAATCGAACCCTGCTATAAGATGTCCTCAAATATAAGATACCCCTCTATTTAAGGGACGGTTTTTCAATTTGGTCGAATCTGGGTGGGAGAGACTGGGTGGCTGACCCCTATTTATGATACTCCTCATTGAGCATACCTCTATTTAAGGTACCCTCAATATAAGATACACCTCTATTTAAGAGACGGTTTTTTAAAATTTGGTTGACCTTTGGGTAGGGGAGTTTTTATTGAGGGAGTCCCTATTTGATAGGGGAGTCCCTAGTTGAGGGGGAGTCCCTATTTAAGGGGGGAGTCCCTATTTAAGGGAGTCCCTATTTAAGATACACCCCAGTATGTGGGGTATCTTGTAGCGAGATCTTGTTTATTTTTGAAAAACAAGCTAGATATGAAAAATTTTTTTAAAGAATATTTCAACGGATCTTGAATTGTCTAAACGAAGGATACAAGCAATCGCAGAGCTCGCTATGGGTGATGGAGCGCGTGTTAATGTGGTAATTAAAATGACAAGTCTAAGTACTCCTTTTAAGCTTTTCCTTAATTTTCTGATCAAGGCTAGATAAATATGTCATTCCGGGAACAAAATTGTTAAGATATAAAAACATTGTTAAGACACTTTCTTGGGACCAAGAACCACTGTGTTTATGCATAACGGAAAGGGCTGTAATACCGGGATTTAATATAGTTTAAATTTAGTAGAGTGCAACCACTTTTCCTCCCCAAAAAGAATTGACTTAGCCTAATCCACCAAAACCCCAACCCTCTACCACCAAATTTAAGCAGCTCAATTAGTTTCTTAACTTAAAATGAGCCAATTCCAACTCCAAAAGTAAATTATTTTCGCTCAATAACTCACTAAAAATGTCAGTTTTTATGTTAGAATTCTAATTTTAACAATTCCCAATAAGAGATGGATTCAATGTTTTAAAGGAGTACAGCAAAAAAAATTATAAATTTTTCAATTAAACTCACACACAATTAGGTATGTGGATCAGGAGAATTCACTTTTGTTGTACACGCAACACAATATTGCCAAGAAGGAAATGAAAGTGGCTCCTGTTATGCATTTAGTTTTAATGAAAATTAGAATAAAATATTTAAAAGGTATTTGATAATAAAATCAATGTAAAAATCAAATGTAAATACAGATTAAAAAAAATTTTTTTTATTAAATATATAGACATGAGATTAAAAAAATTTCTCTTGAAAGGTTTCTTATTCATTCTTCAATTCAATTTTTGTTTAATACGGATTAGCAATGAATTTCATTTTATATACGTTGTTAGGAACTAAAATTTAAAATAAGTATATAATGTAAATTTAATTAAAAATATAATATTAAGTATTTAATTTTAAAAAATATTAATTCCAAGTTAAGATAAAGTGAATAATTTTAAGGAATTTAACACTCCATCTTAATTATTCGACTTTTTTTCTTTTTGGGAAAAATATATAATTTTGGGCACATTCAGTATCCCGCCCCATCCCTATTTGAGTCTCAGATTAATTTTTTATAGTCTGAGACTCAACTAGGAATGGGGGGGGGGGACTACTACGGTACTTATGCGAGTATATTGATAATTAATAGAAATACAGTACATACGCAGGCAAAAAATACATTCCACATAAATGCAATAACCATGATAACAAGAGCCGCATTCTGTAAAAATTTTTTGTTAAAAGTATAACTTTTTTTAATTTTAATTTAACTTCTATGTAGTCATATATTAATTTTAAATTCAAAACTCCATCCAAAAAGATGCTTATAAACCCAAGGAAACAGGGTAAAACTTCAGTCAGTAAGAACTGAGAGTCGGTTAGCTAGTTGATTTTAACTAAGCTCTTCCTTTTTTTGTGTTCAATCAGCCTAGTGCTCGATCAAGCGGTATACTGAACCATTAACCCTACTTAACCCTGTGTCTCTGGGAAACATTCATTCACATCTATTTCCCCAGTCCTAAATAGGTTAAAAATTTTCAGTTTTCGGTCCATATTTGATCCATATTTTGAGATTTTTAGTCCATATTATATGTCCATATTTTCGATTGATAGTCCATATAAATCCCATCCCTATTGATGAAGGAAAATAAATAAGTCTTTTTTGATTTTAATAAATTTTACATTTGTATAATTTGAAGGGCCTGTAATAATTTGCGGAGCCCTATGCATAATTCGTGAGGCTCGAATTTCAGTATTATTTTGAAGAATTTGTGTTTGAAAATCAGTCTTATTCTGAAAAATAAGTGCTAAAAGATCAGTTTTATTCTGTTGTATTACTTCTCTAAGTTCTGTGTTACTCTGTCTAATCTGTGCTTGAAGGTCAGTTTTACTCTGTTGTATAACCGCTCGAAGTTCATTGTTGCTCTGTTGAATTTCTGCACGAAATTCAGCTCTCAAAGCTTCTTTTAAATTATTCTCTCTTTCCATCATTTCGATTCTAAGACGCATAATTTCGTTCAGACAGCGTGTCTCCACGGTTGGATCAACTTAAAGATGTTTATTTATTAAGTGAAAGGAAAAACAAAATCGACAAAAAATAATGGCGCTTGTCTAGTTTATGCGTCCAATTATCAAAAAATTGGATTTTTTTTGGTATTGCAAAGTTGGGTTATGGTTACAAAGCATTTCAAAATGTCCGGGACATACGGCCACTGGGTCTGGGATTATTCCTTACCACATCCCTCGAAATTTCTGAAAGTTATAGACAATTTTAAAAATATCAGAAAAACGGTTCACTGACCCAGTGGACGTAGACGCCAAAATACTAGGGTAGTATTTTGGATGCCCCCATAAATTAAGCTGTAACTCAAAAAATCTGAAAATAGATTAACCATTTGAAGACTTAATCCAAAAAATCAAAATATGATTTTAATAAAATGTCAACACACTAGCCTTTTATAATTTTGAGAAATGTTTATGACACCTAGAGAATCGATATTTAAAAATGCTATAATTTCTACCATAATGAACTATTTGGGAGCCTCGCCAACGAATAGTAGCTTGTTGTTCCATAGAATCCAACAAGCTAGAAATTGTTGCAGACGCAACACAATAATGCCAAGAAGGAAATGAGAGTGGCACCTGTTATGCATTTAGTTTTAATGAAAATTATGACGAAAATATTTAAAAGATATTTGATAATTAAATCAATGTAAAAATCAAATATATCACAGATTAAAAATTTTTTATTAAATATTTTTTATTATATATTTTTATTAAATATATACAGACATGAGATTTAAAAATAATTTTTAAGTTAGTTTTGTTCATTATTACAATTCGTTTTTAGTTCTGTTTTTAATGTTTTGTTTAACAAAGAGTAGCCAAAGAAGAACTAAATTTAAAATATATTATTTAAATATAATTAAAAATTGAATATTATTTAAGTAATTCAATTATAAGCTGAGATACATATGAATAATTTTAAAAAATTGTACACGTGACTCTAACACATCCTCCCATCTGTTTCATTCTTTAATGCCGCGACTTTTTAATGAACCGAAAAAAAATAACACTTGTTGGAATAACATGATCAGCCTATATATTAGGTACTTTATTAATATCCCACCCCTATTTGAGTCTCAGATTAATTTTCCTTTTTCAATATCATCATTTTTTCCTTCAAACATTACAGGTAAAAGGCAAGTATTAGTAAGGAAAAGATAAATGACAACCGCAAAAATCGGCCTAACAGCAAAATTTAACATTTATAAAGAAGATTTGACCGTTTCGAGAAAGGAAGAATAAAAAGAAAAATTAATCTGAGACTCAAATATGGAGGGGGCGGAAATTAATAAAGTACCCTATATTACATAGTCGGCGCATATAAAGGCTTGAAGCATTTGACAATAATAACAAAAATAAGGCGCATGCACTACTTTTACTTATCCATTCGATCCATTTTTCTCAATTAAAAATTATGTTTTCAAGTTGAGGTGTTTTGAAAGCAATGATTCCATCCTAAATTCCTTCTTTAGTGGTGTATTTTAGGCATGTCACTGGTTGAGAATATTCGGGTCGGGAAACGTTCGGGTTTCTAAGTATCAAGTGACAACGCTGTTGTTTTTTATGTTCGTTCTTTGTTATGCCTCTGATTATATGAAGTGAAGAATAAAGAAAAGGAAGCGAAGATCTGTGTAGAAATTCCATCGTTCAACATTTAAGCGTGACATCTTTGCGGCTCCCCAAAATAGTACCACTTTGCCACGATGTGGCTCCGGATCAAAGATGCACAAAATTGATACTTGTGTTTGCCTTAAATGAAAGGAAGGAACGAAGTTTTCTTTACGCTCGATAAGGAAAAGAAGAGCATTTGTAACCTTCCTTAAAGCTAGAAAAGAAAGGAAAATTTACGTGCAACTCTGTTCCAGGCATTCCAAAACTTTGTCCCTTTCTTGATGAATGAGGAAGAAGTTAAAATATGACAGCAAATATTTAAAAATTTGCAGATTAGTTAAAGAGAATGATTTCGAATGAGAATATTTACAATTTCGCGTCATATTCTCGAAATATATTACACAATTATAATAAATCCATTAGGATTATAAATAATGAAAATCCTTAATGTGACCCTACAAAAATATGTTAAAAATGTCATGAATATGGGCAAAATATGTTATTCGAAAGTGTACAATAAAACATAATAAACAAAGTCATTTATTTTAACAATAAATAGCACATTTAATGAAAGACAAAAAAATATTTTTATTTAAGATATATATATTTAGAGAGATTTTTCAAAAAAATAAATTAAAGAGATTTGAAATTTTTTATAAATTGAAATGAGAGATTTTAAAGGTACTTTTGAATTAAAATATAAGAGAATTTTCAAAACAAATTATAACAATTTGAATAACAATAAAACCAACACTCAATAAATAAAACAAAACAAAAAAGCCTTATTCTAAAGAAACAAATATTTTTAGATCTACATACAGTGGTGGAAAAAAGTATGGAAGCGCTAGAAAATTTTTTTTTAATTCTTAATTTTTTATACAAAAATACGTTCTATATAGCAATCGAAAGCTCTATTCGTATCTCAGTTGACATGTTTCTGCATTTTTCATGAAAATTGGCCGAGATAATCCGGATATACCAAATCCCATTTTCTCGGAAAAATTTTTCGGAACAAATTTAACAGACCCAGTTGATAAAGCATATTTTTGTGAGCATTTACCACAAAACCGCTAAGAAATATCTTTTTCCGTTCCAGAGATATGATTTTTTGAAAATGGCATTTTTCGTCTATTTTTGCAAAAAATTCAATTTTTAAGGGATATGATTTTTGAAATATGAGATATGATTTTTTGAAAATGGCATTTTTCGTCTATTTTTGCAAAAAATTCAATTTTTAAGGGAAAAATGCCATTTTCAAAAAATCATATCTCTGGAACGGAAAAAGATATTTCTTAGCGGTTTTGTGGTAAATGCTCACAAAAATATGCTTTATCAACTGGGTCTGTTAAATTTGTTCCGAAAAATTTTTCCGAGAAAATGGGATTTGGTATATCCGGATTATCTCAGCCAATTTTCATGAAAAATGCAGAAACATGTCAACTGAGATACGAATAGAGCTTTCGATTGCTATATAGAACGTATTTTTGTATAAAAAATTAAGAATTAAAAAAAAAATTTCTAGCGCTTCCATACTTTTTTCCACCACTGTATGTAGATTAAGATTCACAACCAGAATAAACCCCGTATCCAGATAATTGAGAAGGGGCATACGAGTATAAAAAATTAGAAAAACTGATGAGTTTTGGAGATAAAACAAGAGATTTTTAAAGGAAAGGAATCGAATGAACTAAACTTAAAAATTCAAAATTTTTGTTAAAAATATTGTAATTTTAGAATAAGGCTCGCTAAAATAATAACTAAACATCAATAACACCCGCTTTAACATAACAAAAATTCGAAAAAAATATTATTCAGGTTTCTTTAATGATTGAAAAATAGCAAAAAATATACCTGCCATAAATGCAATAACTGTAACGACTAAAGAAGCAACCTGTAAAAATTTTGTTAAATGACGTATTTCTTAATAAATTTTGATAAAATTTATTTTAAAGTAAAACACCGATCCTCGATTGAAGTTTTTTTTGGTGAGGCCATAAGCGCCAGTAATTATGGCACGGGCATAGGGTGCGGGAGCTGTTTTGGGGCGAGACAAAATTCCAAAAAATAATTTAAAAAAAAAGAATTTCCCTCTATATAAATGTTCCAATATGGAGAATATTGTTCTAAAAACGTTGAATGCTATTCCAACGACAGGGCAAGTCAAACAACATTGTTCCAATATCGGTGGAAGTTGTTTCAGAGGAAAAGGTATGGGAGTTGTCAAGAACGATGAAAGTTGTTCCGAAACGGGGGAAGTTGCTTAGAGAAGGAGGAAAGTTGTTCAAAAAAAGGAGGTTGTCCCGAGAACGGTGGAGTTTGCTCCTAATCACCTCTTATAGGTCGCATACTTTCGGCCGCACCAAAAAATCCTAATCCCACAAAAGCCTATTATTACTATATGGGTTATAGACGCTGAAATTCTACCAGTTTTCAAATTATCAGACTTAATCGAAAATTTTAAGCTAAGTCAGCATAACAAATTTAATGAAAAATTAGTATGTTAAGAGTGCACCATAAACTTTACCGCTGTATAATTTGAGGAGCCCTGTTGAACTGCAGCACGCAGATCGGTATTATTTTGGTGAAGTCGATCTTCGAGTGCTGTATTATTATCATCAATTCGAGTTTGAAGATTATTTCTATTCTGTTCTATAGCTGCTCGGAGATCCGTGTTATTTTGCTGAATTTGTGCAAGAAGTTCATTGGTGCTTTGTTGAATTTGTGCTTGAAGTTCAGTCTTATTCTGTTGTATAGCAGCTCGAAATTCAGCTCTCAAAGCTTCTTTTAAATTATTCTCTCTTTCCATCATTTCAATTCGAAGTCGCATAATTTCGTTAAAACATCGTGCCTCCACGGCTGGATCAACTTAAAGATGTTTAAGTATTAAAACAACAAAATAAACAGAAAAGGACAGCACAAAATTTAAACAAAAAAGTTAATTTTTTCCCGACCCTAAAAAAATTAAGAATAAATGGAGTTAACTAGAGATCAGCCTGGGTCTGGATCAAGGTCTGGGTTTTCCTGGGCCTGGGTTTTTCCTGGACTACAGGCCCAGCATCCGGCCCTGGTCAATAAATCAAACCCCCAGAGTCAAGGACCAAGTCCAGGCTTTTCAAAAATTCCGATCTCTAGAGTTAACCATATCCTAAATAGAGTCCGGACTGGGAGGTCCGCACAGAATCGAGATCTCGAAAAATATCTATCTCGATAACCGAGATTTTTGACCGAGATCTCGTCTCAGTCCGGTCCTAATTTTTAAAATAAGGTTTAAAATTCTAAAAAGTCTAAAGAATCGATATTTTAAACTTGCCATAATTCCTCCCATAATCAACTACTTGAGAACTTGGTCGACGAATAGCTAATTCATCGGGTTGATTAGTAGTATCACCGTTCGTCATTTTAAATAACAAAGAATAAGTGCAAAAAAGGAACAACCTTAAAAAATAAAATCAAATATTAATAGATAAACAAAAATGTCAAAAAAGTATCAAAAAAAACAAAATATCGGCAGAAAACGGAGTCGCAAGAAGAGGTCGGCACTGGACGGAACTCCATACGGGATTTTTCGGGATCCCATCCCGGGTTTTCAGCGAAAAACGGGATTACCGGGATTTACGGGATTAATCACGTAGGATCCCGTCCCGTTCAAAATTTTAAACTCATCCCGTTCCGGGATCCCGGAAATGCGAATTTACCGACCTCTAGTCGCAAGCTGCTTTGCGAAGAAAAAAGAATTCGAAAGGGGAGACAAAATCGCTAGCGACTTTTCTATCTCTATTATGTACCTTTTTTGTCGCAAGACAGCACGTTTTTTATGTGAACTTAGCATAAGCGAATTCATTTTGTATAAAAATTGAAAAAAATTTTACCAAAAAAGAGAACCCAAATTTGGAAAACAAAAAGTCAAAGCAAAACAATAAAGCTCCAAAACAAGTAACCGATACAATACCAAATGAAGACCAAACACACAAAAATTGCGAAAAAATTTTTTCTGGCTAAATTTAAATTATAAATGAATGAGTTTAAAAATTAAATAAATAAAATAAACGACTATTAAAAATCGTCAATGCTAAATTAAAATTAAAAATTTTTTAAAAATTATATTTTAATTCAAAAATGGTTTGATTAAAAATTTGAAAAACTAAAAAAAAAATTTTTTCTGTCATTTCCCAATTCTTTGAACATTCCATTCAGCCTGGCAAAGAGGACAACGATTATTTTGTTTAACCCAAAGAGACATACAACCTGTAAAAAATATTTTTAATTCAAGAAAAATATTTAAAAAATTTTCTGAATTTTTTGTTGGAAAATTTTCAGAAAATTACAAAATTATGCAAATCTCGAAAATTTTTCAATTCTTTTGTATTCAAAAAACAATAAAAATAATAAAAAATAAAATAAAAATTCAAGCAAAAATTTAAAAAAAAATTCGAAGATATTCGATAATTTCCTGAGGATTTTTAAATTTTTTTGACAGATTTTAAACTTTTAAATATCTTTTAAAAAATCCAAAATACCCACACAGGTGGAAACAATGATTACATTCTCCCCATATTACAACACATTCTTGTGCCTTTGATTCAGATTGGCATCGAAGACAGGCCTCTGAAGAAAAAATATTTTTAAAAAATTTCCTGAATTTATTTTTGTACTATCGCATTATTAGCCCACAATTTTCTATTCCTTTTAGTTATAAGTCAGATTTGTAGAGCCTACAATGACTGAAGCCGGGTTTCATACTTAAAACATCTGAAGCCGTGAATTCTTTAAAGGTTAGTTCCGAAACCCCTATCAGGGCCTGATCCAGGTTCGAATTCTAGTGAAAAAAGTCCGGCCCTAGTTATAAGGAAATTAGAAATATGGGCCAGTCGCTACCTGCGACATTGGATTTTGAATCGGCCCGCTCGATCTTTTTCGAGCCAAAACTCGATGATAACCACCTGCCTATAATACGGGGCCACCAACCCTACCAATAATGTGATAGTACTTAACTTTAAAATTACCCATTAGATGAACTCTACAAATTGCACAAGTATCACATTCTACATCCCATGCCCATGTAGCTATTAAATTCCATCGTTTTAAAGTAAACGGTTTTTTGGGTTGTTGATTTGTTTTATTGGAAGATGAGGAAGATTTTGATTCTTCATTAATTTCCATTTTTTGTTTAAAAATTAATTTTTAAAAAGAAAATTTAAAAAAAGAGAGAATTTAAATGTATATATCCAATCGAACCTCGTTTTCAGAAACTCCCTCCTCTGGAACAGAAAAAGTATTTTATAATGGGAGGGGGAGGCTTTAAAGCTAGTTGGTGGGAAGAAGGGCCCCCTTCCTCAAAGTAATAGCCATCCAAATTCGAAAAGTGTTTGTTAAAATGAGAACACTCACACCAATTAGGGTGCCGGAATTTTGGTCACCACGATTTTATAGAACTTTTGTCACCAATTTTTTAGGTGACTGGTGACCAAAATTCTGGTGACCAAAATTCCGGTGACCAAAATTCCGTACACCCACCAACTAACTGGCCAAATAAATTTCAAAAAACGTATCTTAAATAGAGGTGTATCCTAATATCGAGGTTCGACTGTATTGAGCAATAAAAATAAATGCATTTAAAATAACAAAAATTAACAAAATTTTTATTCGTGGAAAGGAGAAGCTCAACAAAGAAATTTTTTAAAAAATCAGATCATTTTTAAAAGCAAAAAATAACCGGTGATTTTAATTATTATTTAATTAACACCTGATTTTAGGGAAGTTTAAGAAAGAAAAAAAATAATTTTGAAGTGGTCTGAAACTTTGAATTATTTTTTGAATTTAATATTTTCGGAAAAAAATTTTTTTCTAGAAAATTTCGAAAAAAAAATTATTTAAAAAAAATTCAAAAATTAATTCAGAAGATTAGTCCAGACCAAAATACAAAGAAGAATAAATGCCCAAGGATAAGGTTGTCGGGTATATGTACCACATTCTTATATAATTGCAAAAAGAAGCAAAAGAACGAAAATAAAAAAATTTTTTTGGTTGTCCATTTCGGTTGTGGGTTTTTGGTTCGAGTTGAAACTAGGATTCGAGCTCCGTTTGTCTCTGGAGGAGGAAGAAATTCTCCTTCATCCAAGAGTTAACTCTCATGGGTTCCTTCGTCCTCACTCCCCGACCGTTAATTCCCGTGAAATCGATCCACGTTCCCCGTAATATCGAAAAAAAATAGTTGAACCGACAACTCTACCCAAGAAAAAATTTTAGAAAATAAATTTCATGACGAAAAACGAAAACAAAGACAAAACAATGGAAGTCAAAAAGAAAAAGAATTTACCTATCTACTTTTTTAAAAAATACAATCATTAGTTAAATTAATTCGGCTTTTTAAAGTTTCCTAGAATTTACAAAATCAAGTGCCCGAAAATAAATTAAAGAAAAATTACTTATAAAAATGATTGTATTTTAAAAAAAAAAGCTCTTCATTTTTAGAAATTAATTTTTTTAATTAAAAAAAAAAGCCTAACAATTCAAAACTGAATTTAAAAAAAAATACCACCTTATTTCTGCATCAAATCAATAACAGCATCAACAATGTCTGTACTGTGACAGGAACCCTATAAAAAATGTGAATTAAATTAGAAAAAACTGTCCAAAATTTTTTATCAGCAATTTATTTATTTTTGGGCGTTTCAAAAAATTTATATTGGAGGCATAAAATAATCAAATTTTTCAAGAATTTTTTCAAAAAAATAAAAAACAGATTTGCGGATAAAAAAAGACTTGCGGACAAAAAAAGACTTGCGGACTTTTTACGAAAAAATAACTGAAAAGACCCCTAAATTTAGCCTCATAGATAAAAATAAAGAAATAACAAACTCCAATATCCGGTGTATGTAATTTCCGTTCAGTAAGAGCAATAAAAAGAGCATCAGACATTTTATCAGCATAACTATCCAACTTTAAAAAATTTTTTTAATAAATAAAAAATAAAATTTATAAAATAAACCCCCAAATAACGAAGCATATCAATTGCTGCACGAATAAAAGCTGTTGGATTAGCCAAATCTTTTCCAGTTAATGAAGTGCCTGTATTTCTAGTTCCCTGTTTTTTTAAAAGAAAAAAATATAATTTTAAAATTTAAGCAAAAATGTGGAGTTATTTGGGAGGAAAATGTTTTTTGCGGATAAAAAATGCGGACGGTTTTTTGCGCACTTTTCATTATTACTTCCAGGCTTTCCCTTGGTAATGAATCTGTCAAAAATCAAAAGCTCCCAGCCAGGACTGAAACGCCCGAAAACAATAAATTTTTCTCAACCCAAAAAATTTTCGAAAATCTGATCCGAAACCTCGATATACCCCATGGAACTATTTCCATAAAAGGAAGATTTTTGATTTCTTGGCCTACAAAAATTACAAGAGTGAAGTTTAAAAGAACCTAAACTCATTAAAACACTCCGAAATAAAAACCCTCTCCCCCAAAAAAAAATTAAAAAAAATTAGATTTTCCAAACCGTTTCAAACACAGCATATTCTTCTCCAATATTCATACCAGGAACAAGTCCAGGACCTCCTACCAATCCACAAGCAATATTTGAAATTATATTTCCATATAAATTAGGCATAAGTAAAATTGCATTATTAAATTGTTGTGGACGACTAACCAATTGCATACAAGCATTATCGACTTAAAAAATTAAAGGAAATTGGAAAATTTAAAACTTTAAGAGGGTCGCTCTATTAGACGTGCGAGACTGAAAATTTTCCAAGACTCAAGACTAGACCCCAAGACCAAGATCGAATAAAACCCAAGAAAAGTTTTGAAATCAAGACCAAGAGTCTCGAACGTCTCTACGCTTTAACATTTCTTCAAATTTTCTTTTTCCTATTAATAGTAGAGCCCGGCAAAATCAATTTTATATATACGGAAACAGGCCCGTAGCCAGGATTTTTTTTCGGGGGGGGGGGGGGCAAGGGGGGAAAATTTTTTTGCGCCAAATTTTTGGCGCCGAAGGCGCCAAAAATTTTGATTTTCAGCGCCGCAGGCGAAAATTTTGAGAATTTTAGAAGGCCGTAGGCCAAAAAAATTCACTTTTCCGGCGCCGCAGGCGCCAAAAATCTTGATTTTCAGCGCCGCAGGCGAAAATTTTTTGAATTTTGGAGCTCAAGAAGCCAGATTTCTTCCTTTTTTGCGCCGCAGGCGAAAATTTTTAAAATTTCGAAGGCCGTAGGCCAAAAAAATTCACTTTTTTTACCCAAACCCTTCCCCAAATTTTTTCCTTTTTCCCATTTCGGGGGGGGGGGGGGGGGGGGGGTGGGGGAATTCCCCGCCTCACCCCCCCCCCTGGCTACGGGCCTGTACGGAAACTAAATCCTCGAAAAAAGTTGCTTCAAAAAAGGATAAGCAGAGCAGGAAAGGGTTGGGAATTTTTTTATTTAATTTTTTACAGACCTTTTCAATCCGCAAACACCCGAGAAATTTAGAAATTTTTACTAACCCGACCTATCCATAATTATAAATGGAACAAAAATTTAAAGAAATAAACCTATAAGCGAATCAAAACGCAATCCTTTCGATTTATATTCAGTATCACAAATTTCTTTTGCCACTTTCAAAAATAAACCGTCTCCCAATTTTTGAATGTTTGCCTTGTGTATAACGATAATATTTGGTCGATTATTCAAAACAGCATAATCATAGGCATAACGAGCTATTCTTTCAATTCCATGGCGTGTCACAATCTTTAAATTTAAGAAAAAAAGAAAATTTGGTAATATTCAATTTCGTTCCCCCCCCCCCCCTCCTTTTTTCCTTCCTCAAAGTATTACAAAATGGTCAGTCAATCTTAATTTATAGAACTCGTCGAGCTGTGTCGAATGACACCAAAATTGAAAAAATCGGACTTGATTTGACCGAGATACAGACCCCTGAAAATTGAACAACCATAGGGGTGATTTTTTGGAATAAAGAAATTTTATCCTATTGATAGCTCATCCGAAAGAGCTCTTCGAGCTGAGTCGAATGACATATAAATCAACGCGATTAGACTTGGTTGGACAAAGTTATGACCTGAAGTAGACCTAACGGAGTCGGCGACTTATGTCATAACTTTTTCAAATCTTATCCAATCACATTGATTTTGGTGTCATTCGACTCAGCTCGACGAGCTCTTTCGAATGAGCTATCATTTGTATAAATTTTGGTACCTATGGTTTTTAGCCCCTATGGTTGTTCAATTTTCAGGGGTCTGTATCTCGGTCAAATCAAGTCCGATTTTTTCAATTTTGGTGTCATTCGACACAGCTCGACGAGTTCTATAAATTAAGATTGACTGACCATTTTGTAATACTTTGAGCAAGGAAAAAAGGAGGGGGGGAACGAAATTGAATATTACCGAAAATTTAAAAGAGATGACATTTTATCCCATAATGTCCCCAGACCCGTAGTTAGCCCAGAAAAATTTTTCCAAACTCAACAATCCACAGTCCCATAGGTACCGAATCCCAACACGGTTGAATAATCCAAAAGCACCCATTGAACTTAGCAAAATACAAAGGCGAAAATAGAAGATGGGTCAGAGAATCCCAAAGGGGAAAATAGGAAATAAATAATAATTGGGAGCCCCAAAATCCAAAAATTTTCCCAAAAAGGCCCAAAAAAACAAAAAAAGGCCCCAAAACCTTTAAAGCCCAAACCCCTAAAAAATTCAAAAAAACCTTCAAACTCTCAACAATTCCATTCACCGATTCATGTTCAAGTCCACTATATTCCCCTTCAGTATTTTCTCTAATCAAAACCAAATCAAGATTTTTATGACGAGAATGAATGGTTGGGACAGAAACACAATGAAGGACATTGGCATATCTTAAAAATTTTTTTTTGAAAATTTTGAAAAAAATTTTTTTTCTTACAAATCAAGGCGACGACGAAGTTCCATATTTCTCGATTTAAAATCTGGATTGTCAAACTTTGTTTCAATATTTCCCTAAAAATTTCAAATAATTGAATATAATTGGGCCTCATTTTTATAAATCCCTAAGGGCCTCCAATTCAGTGGAGTGGGAGGCAATCAGGGCAAATTTTTGGGGAGGAACCACGAATGGGGAGAAAACATGCTCAAATTCCCCAACTTTCAGAAAAATTCAACATCATTAAAATCAATTGAAAAGGGTCTAAATAAGAAATTTAGGTACCCGGTAGTGACGGTGTTTATACTGAGGTTCGCCGGAATTTTCTTTTTAGTTTACGTTACTAAAGTCCAGCTTGTTTACTCCGCATGTTTTTCAATTTAAAGAAAACGATCTTATCATTAAACCTACGAAGAAAATTTGCGGAACTTTAAAGTCCGCAAATGTTGTCCGCAATCTTTCTAATTTGATTAAGAGAAGACTATTGACTTGCGGACAGAACCTTGCGGACTTTAGAAGGTTAATCGATAAGAACTGGGCCTTGTCTTTAAATAAAAATTAAAAGAAACCTTCAAAGCCGCTCCAGTTTTATGTATCGCATTCACAACTTTTTCCAATTCCTCATCCAGTGGGTCTTTCGAATTTAATTCAACATCATTAAAATCAACAGGAATGTTTGAGGAAGAAAATATACGTTTAACGTGAGCAAGCATCTTTAAAGGAAAAAGAGAAAATTATTTGGAAAGGAGTCAGTTAAACAGCAGGGATGAAACGAATTAAGAAAAAAAGGCATGCTTGGGGCCCGGATCTCCAAGATTTTCTTTGGCTGGGTCCCTTTGCGGACTTTTTGAAATGCGGATTTTATTTGAATTTGCGGACAATTCATGAACCCCCGGGAACGGTTTCCTACAAAAGTTCCTAAAACAGGGCCGCTCCAGTCTTATGTATTGCTTTGGCCGGGTGCCTCTGCGGCTGGGTCCCTCTCAGACCAAAAATCCGCTACCCATTTAGAACTTAACATAAACCCCTTTTTTGCGGAATGTGAAAATCCACAAAAATTTAAAAAATTTGTTTAACCTCAGGTCCAATTCCATCACCGGGCAAAGCCGTCACAGTGAAACGATTATTGCTTTTGGAAAGAATAACCTTTAAATTTACAAGTTAATTTTGAGAAATTTTAATTTAAACCTCGTCGCTCAATTTGGTTTTAGGCAAAATATGGGGCGTCAAAGCAGACTTGAAACGACAAAAATCTAATAAAGTTGTACGGGACTGTCGAACAATTGAAGTTGGAGAGAACATTTTAAAGCTAGAAAATGAAAAAATAATGCATATGCACTCATAAGGATTGCGAGTTTAGCTCGCTTTTGCGGATTTTTTTTATTGATTTTGCGGGTACAGTCCAAATCGGCGCGAGGCCAAGTAGGCGCTTAGCCATAACTTGCTTCAAGATTTCCGAATCTTACCAAGTTTAGCATCAAACGATTCCTCTCATCGAGCTAAAGAGATTGGTACCAAAATTGATAAGGTAAAGAAAATTTTTCAACTAGTTATGGCTCTGCGCCTACTTGGCCGCGCGCCTATTTGGGCGTGTCCCTGATTTTGCGGACTTTATTGACTTTGTTTTGCGGACTTTTCGGTAATAGTTTGGAATTCGCCCCCCCTTTTTTCACCGTTTCCCTGACCATTTTGAGCTTTTTGTTTGATACATAATTTATCATATATCATTCGAAAGAGCTCTTCGAGCTTGGACGAATGATACCATGATTGGCTATATCTGATGATTTATACCAAAATTATAAAGCTAAATCCTTTTTGGCTAAACTTTTTGTGCCAATGCAAGTGGATAAAATAAACGGTCACAACTTTGTTCACTTAAGTCAGATTTCGTGGATTTTAATGTCATTCGACTCAGCTCGAAGAGCTCTTTCGAATGATATATAATTTGCCATAAATGAGAAAAAACTAAGAAAAAATAGAGAGGAAAAAAAGGGGGGCGAATTCCAAACTATTACCGACTTTTCTTTTGCTTTTGCAAACATAAAAATATAAATCAATAAATGGAAAGCTTATAGTATAAACTGCAAAATAAAAATGGTCTGACCTAACAAAAAAGATAAGGAACACAGGCAAATAATTCTTAAGTTCAGTTTGAACGAAATTATTAATTAGACCGACGAGATTTTTGATTAATTTAACTAAACAAATTAATGACCGATTTAAATAATTATTAAATCATTCGAAAGCTCTTGATTTAAGGATTATTTTATTTAACAGAACTAATTTGATCAGAGCATTTTGCTAAAAGTTACAGCCAAATAAACGTCAAAAATCACGATTACTCGCACTTATCCGGTTGTAACTTTTAGTAGGATGATCTGATCAAATCAAACCTGTTAGCTAAAATAATCCACACATCCAGAGCTTTCGAATGAAATAAAATTATTCAAATCGGTTAAGAATAAAAAAAGTTATGGCCCAAAATAGGGCCTCGGGACTGAATACTGAAACGTCCCAAAATAAAAAGGCCATTTAATCGCAAGCCATTTAGTCGCGAATTTAGACGGTCTTCGGCGCATTGTTTTGAGTAAAACGTTGAAAATTTGTTTAAACTTAATGCTCCCCTAAATTTTATTAATTAACAATTCTTCCCTTTTTAAGAGAAAAAAATAAAAAATGAAACCGGGAGATTTATATTTACTCGCCTACAATATTTTACAATTTTTTGGGTAAATTTTCAAAAATTAAAAAAATTTCAAAAAAATTTTTTTTCCCTTCAAGTTGGGGTTCAATTCTATTAAAAACTGTCCGTGGTTTAATGTCCAACTTGACTTATCCAGAATTGTATGATTCTGTTGAAATGGAATTGAAAATATTTCAAACTGCTGCTATTCTGGAAGTTTGTTTAAAAAAATTAAATTTTTTTAATTTTCTTGGGAGGTGATATGGTCGAGCCTCATCCTTTAGACGCTCAATATTAAATACACACCCCTATTAAATAAATTTGTTGTTTAGAGACTGGGACGGCTTGGCGCGGTTGTTTCGGAGGGGTCGTTTTAACGTAGGGGTTGTTTTGGCGCGAGCCTTTATAACTGTTACTAATGGATTATCTATAAGGATAAAATTTTGCAATAATAATTCTCATATACATATCTAAGTTCTCCAAAAATTTCAGAATTTTTGGTTTTAGAGTTTCAGAAAAAGATATCTTATAGTCAAAAAAAAGATATCTTATAGTCTTATAGTGAGGCTCGACTATTAAGCAGAAATATAAAGCAAAATAATTTTTACCTCAATTTTAGATTTTTCATTGTATTTTTCGCCTTGTTCGATCCCCTGTCGGAACAACCACTACACAAGTAAAAAAAATTTTTTTAGAATAAAAAAATTATAAAAAAATTTTTTCTACCAAAAAAGGTCTTTTCTCGAGTGACAGTTGTTTGGTTGATTCTTTACAAAGTGGCCTCGGTAATTTTAAAAAATTAGAAAAAAATTTTCAAAAAAATTTTTTACCTCAGTCTCGCGTTAGTATTGGTGTTCCAATGTTGTTAATTGCGTGGTCGATTACTGAAGTCATTAGATATTCGTTTTATGCTTTGAATTTGATTAATGCTGTTCCAAGTGTTCTTATTTGGATGCGGTGAATTTTTAAAAAAATTTAGGAAAAATTTGAAGACTGCCCTTTTTTGGGCAGTGTATGTCTCAATTAGAGGCAATATTTTGGGCCATAACTTTTTTGATTCTTAACCGATTTGAATAATTTTTATAGCAATCGAAAGCTATGGATGTGAGGATTATTTTATATAACAGGATTGATTTGATCAGATCATCCTTCAAAAAGTTAGAGACGGATAAATATCAAAAATCACGATTGGCGCATTTATTCAGCTATAGCTTTTTGCAGGCGAATCTGATCAAATTAATTTTGTTAGATAACATCCTCGTCTATTGCTTTCGATTGATATAAAATTTTTTCAAATATGTCGTGAATTAACTAAAGCTTACAAAAACCGAACAGAAAATCCCTAGGTTACCTGAAATATATTTCTATAAAAAATTAATTCCACAGTCGGACCTCATTATAAGATATTCCCTTGGAGCTGAAATGAGATATTAAATTGGGAGTATTGCCAGTTCAAAGCCTGACCTGTGGCTAAACTTTTGCTAAACTCTTTCTCAATTTAGAAAAAAGCTATCTTAAATAGGGGTGAATTTATTACTGAGTGTGTCTAATATTGGGTGTATCCTATAAAGAGGTCCGACTTAAAAAATTTTAATTTTTAAAGCTATACATTCTTCATTTTGCTTTACCCATTGGGTGCTGGAGGTGAATTATTAACCATGTTTGCAGCTTTACCTGAAATTGGTGAACGCAAGCATTTTACAATAGAAATGCCAAATGTTGCAAATTTTGCTTTTCATTTTTATTGGGCAGTTATTTTGTTGGCTTTGACTTATATTCCGTTGTTTCCACAGTTGTATGGGTGAGGGAAAATTTAAAAAAATTTTTTGTAAAGGGTCTACGAACAACTACCCCCGTTTTTGCTACACTCGTTCATGTTGTCGGAACAACTTCCTGTCCCCGCATTAACTTCCCCGCCGTTGGAACAACTTCCCCCGTTGCTTTCCCCTTTTGAAAAAATTACCAGCGGTACCTTGGACATGCGGTTACTCGTTTCTGATCTAGGTGACAATAAATCAGCGACACCAAAACGTCCTTTTACTTATATAATCTTAAATTTTTACTTTTTCTAGCTATATGTTTGTTCAAAGGAAAAAAGTTCTTGGTGGTACTGACCAAAAATCAGAAAAGAAAGCTCAATAAAAAATTTATTAGATTTATTTATTTTATGAAAATTTAATCGTGGTGCTAGTTTTGAGATAATTGACATTAAAATAAACATTAAATCATTTATAAAAATTACTTATATGTATAACAAAGTTAATTTGTAATATAAAAAAATATCTTTTAGATTCACTTTAGAAAAAGGGTAATATTGAACCGGACGGACCTCCTTTTTTCCTCCCTAATTTACCCCTACAATTTTCCTCCTTCTACTTGTTTTTGGAATGTATTTTCACTTGTATAAAATTAAATAATCGTTTTGTTTGTTTGTACACAAAAATTCTAAAGGCAATTTGGATGGAAGGAAGGAAAAATTATGACCATTTTGCAAAAATATAAGGGGAGAATTGGGAGGAAAAAGGGCGTCTGTCCGGTTCAATATTACCGAAAAAAGTCATTAGATAATAACAAACTTTAAAATTTAATTTTAGAAATTTAAAAAATTAGAAATTTTAATTATTTATAAAGAATAAAAAAACTATCGTTATATTTTATATATTGTTATATCTTCTAGAATTTTTTATTTAAAAAATTTATAACCCTAAATTTGCTAGTTTAGAATTCGATTTATTATAGTGGGGATTCTATGATTGGGAGGATTCTTTGACTCCATAGAAAACCTCAATATTTTAAAAAAATAATAATCATTAATTATATTAATTTATAAAAAAATCCTACAAGATTATCTAAATGGTAGCATCGTTTATGAGGCTAATAATCTTTTCCAAATTACAGACAGTGAACCTCCAGTATTTCCGACAGTGAACCTCCAGTATTGTAGGAGTAACTTGAATTTTCACCATATAATAATTTTTTCGTTTTATTGTTGAGAATTCTATTTACATTTCTCTCTACTCCTGTTATTTCACTATATAACACTCCAATATCGATTCCTTCGCCATCTATGTAATGTACTTCTGTTTTGTAATTGTTGAACTAAATTATTTCATTATTTATTTATTTCATTAGTCAGTTTGCTTAATAATTTTTATAATGCCAATTATTTAATTAATAAATTTTTTTTAAATATATTTTTCCTAAGTAGAATTTATCTATATATTTATCTATTTATCTACTTATAATAAACATTATTTAAAATTTATATTGACCATTCCGACATTAATAATATGAAAGGATTAAAAGATTATGACATATTACATATTGAATAATAAAAACCTCAAGCCTCGGTGACATTAGATGTTCAAAAAATAAATTAAAAGCATTCAAAAATCCTTCCAAGTTGGAGCAATCAAAATAATATGACGTGCTATCTTGAGAGGTTGTAGCATTTGTGTCAACAACAAAGTCTTCAAAAATAAAAATTTTAAATTAGACATTTTTGTAGAATATTTTTAACATCATGAATATTTTTTTAATATTAAAACAAACTGAGATTGCAAGCAATGTCTAGGAAACCTCTTCCATTATAAAGTCCACACCCTGAGAAAATGCAATGCTCTACCATATGAGGTATCCCAGAATCGTCTAAAGCCTCGGTGCTTAAAATTATTATTTAAAATATATGTTTTGTTGAAAAAAATAATTACACTCACTCTCGTCATATATCATAGTGTCCGCCAAGAAACTCACAACAGAATTAGCACTTCTTTTCATATCAGCTGCCTTTGTTACAATTTGTTTTGCACACCTCATAACAATATCCACTTTTGAAGGTAAATTAATTCCAATAAAATTCTTATTCCACTGTGCTAAATTAGAATATTTTGATGCATGTACAACTTGTTGTAATGATATATATTTTTTATAATAGTCGTTTACGCCCGCCGAAATTCTATAATTTATTATAGAATCCCTTTTTGCTTTAGTGATGAATTTAAAATTTTTATTATCATCTGAGTCGTAATTTTCAGTTGTCAGCTTCATCCACAATAACATATATTTTCTCAATTCGTTGTTTATTGAGCTTCCATCAATTAGAGTATAAGACTGTAAAAATAAAATATTTAATATAATATAAAATAAAATATTTAATATATTTAATATAATTTCAAAGTTTAATTTGTATCGCGTGCCAAAAATAACGCAAAACAAAAAACCTCGTTTTGCCCCACACTCGTTTTCATAACTATTACATGTAATAAATTTGATCATTTGAGTTTTCAAAAAATACCGAAAATACCGCGGTATTTTTTGGTATTTTTTGGCTGAAAAACGCATTTGAATAACTCTTGTCAAGATATTTCTTATTGATCGATTCCAATTTTACTTGTAAAATATTAAACTTACCACAAAAAAAGCACTAGGTATTTCATGCCACATCCTCTTTATATGTATGTAATAATAGTAAATCAAATTATTTATGTAAAGTACGTGTGCAACAGGGATCGCGCCGACCCGATTCCCGAAAATCGAAGTACGAGTACGAGCAAAATCGAAATTATTGGGGGAAAAATAAAAATGGAGAATGGCTTGTTTTTAATAGTCTTCGCCATTCTTTTAGTGTCCTATATTATAGAGATCTCTTACGTAATATTAAAGATGGGAAAAACAAACGAAAAATGCCAAAAAATTTGGCTTCCTTTTTTGAATATAACTCATTTTGGAGGAGAGAAAAAACAATTTTAATTGCCATACTATTATTGCATATTTTTAATTTACAGTGATGGACAAAAAAGATTGCAAAAAATTAACTGAACTGGAAATCACCTATTTTCTCAGATAAAAATTTATTTTAAGAAAAATTTTTGGTTTGAAAGCTCGACGAGCTGACTCGAGCTCGAAGAGCTGATCCTCTCTATGATTTTTCAGGATTTAGGAGTCTTTAACTCGGTCCCGGAATGTAAGATCAACTTCTTCCACAACTAATTCGACTCAGTTTTAGGGCTCCTTTGAATATCACCACATTTGTTAAAATAGTTCCAGAAAAAAATAACCTAGTATAAGTAAAATACCGCCGTTTAATTAGATTTTTAATAAGGGAACTGACGACATGTACCTCCGATGAAACGTACCGTGCTACTGATGAAAAGTACCTCTGACGAGACAACCCTCTGACGAAAATGTCCTCTGTAGAAACTAACCTCTGACGAGACTACAGAGCACCGCTCAACCGACTAGTTTTTTAGGGGTTGGGGTCGTTTTGGCGCCGGGCCGTTTTGGCACGAGAACAAAAAAGTGCCACTTAGGCGAGACCTAGTTTCATAAAAATTTTCTCAAATTTCTTTAACATCCTTGACTACCTCCTCCAGAAATTTCAGAATTTTTCATCAAATATTTCTGAAGTTATAGTCGATGGACCTCGAAAAATTAGGCATTTTTCAGAAAATCATCATTTTGGCCACAATTTCCGAAATTCTTGATCAAAAATTCTGAAATTTTTAGAAAACTTAGACTAAACTACGAGAGTTATTATTGCAAAATTTTATCATTTTTGATAAAGAACTCGCTATCTTATAAGCTCGCGCCAAAACGGCCCCGCGCCAAAACGGCCCCGCGCCAAAACGGCCCAGTCCCGTTTTTTAGGCGATGCGGATTTGAATACATGGCTCCCAACGTCCAAAACAGTTTGGCTCCAGATTAAAACATATATTTACACGATAGATTTAATTGACATAAATAAATGAATCCCGAAAAAAGATAAAAACTGTTTTGTAAGGAATTCAGAATAATAAACAAATATTCCCAACATAGGTATTTCCAACTTGACACTCCATCTCCTCTTCTCGCCTACTATATCCCTTAACTCTCTTTTCAAATTTTAATTTTTGAAAATCAATTGTATTGGCATTGAATCAATTGTATTTCATGAAAGAGGATTATAGCTATAAGAAAATTTTTTTCATAATTATCCAGCATTTCTAAATGGTGGATTTCCCTTCCCCTCTCCTTCACCCCTCCGTCCCTCCTTTGCCCTCCCCCTCCTTTGCCCTCCCCCTCCTTCCCTCCCTTCACCCCTCCTTTGCCCTCCCCCTCCTTCCCTCCCTTCACCCCTCCTTTGCCCTCCCCTCCTTCCCTTCACCCCTCCGTCACTCCTTCGCCCTCCCTCCCTTCACCCCTCCGTCCCTCCTTTGCCCTCCCTCCCTCCCTCCTTACCTCAACTTTATTAGATAAAGAAAATCCTATATTAATCTTAACTTAAAAAAATAAATTCATTTAAAATTTATTAAATAAATATACGTATAAGGGCCCAACCTAGCCAATAAAATATCTTTTCTTAATTTATTTTAATTATTGTTTAATAAAATATTTTCTAATAAAAGTTTAAATAACAGTAATTATCATTTTTCATGAGATTTTAAGAGCTTAAAAAATTTAAAAAAAAAATAAAAATTTTTAATAATTTTTTTAAAAAATTTCTTACTTTAAAGCTTAACTTAACTTAATTTTAAGAGCTTAATTATTAAGAGCTTCATTGAAAAATGAAGCTCTTAATTATTTATTTAATCCCTCTATTTATAACAAGCATTGTTGTCCTCCAAGGAAACACACGAGGAATAGTCCAGATGTTGATCCAAATAAACGCCGAAGTGTGTCAGGAAGTGACACTGGGACTGGGACAGGAACAAGCAATCCAGATGCTGCTACAAGTACAGGAATGCCTAGTTCACAGGGTCCTCAACAAACAAATTTTTTTGGATTGGAAGAGGTTTTTGGCAATCATCCTTTTCATAATCAACAAGAACGACAGCCTCCTACAAGTTTTGATTCTTCTTTCCCACATTTTAATCTACCAGGCTACAATCAACAACAACAAAGCGTTGGTTCTTTTCCACCTTACGTTCAGCAGAGCATTATGCCAAGTAATTCTACAGAGCCACTGTTCACACCACCAGCCACAACATATGGCGATTATGGATCTTACCATCAGACCATCACTACTTCACGACGAGATTACAATCAGAATCCATGGCCTGAAAGTAAGCATAATATAATAGATTCTGAAAATTTATTGAATTATTTTTAACTCCTCTTGTTGTATTTCTTATTTGGATACAAAAATTGCCTATATCGCAGATAAAAAATTTCGTATTAAACTGCCATAGGAGTTGGCTATAGACAATAACGAATCTTACTAATCTATTGTTTGGAAAATGGGAGAGGGGAGGTGGTAACCTAAAAATATGGTGATATCAGATTTTGGTGAACATTGAATAGACAATTCCCTATTTTTGTGAACCTCAGATCCGCGATATTAATACACGTGAATAGACAATTTTGTAAATTGATATATATTATCAATTTTAGGTTCAGGACCAGGAGGTTCTGTATCAGGACACGGCAATCCAAGTGGTCAAGCCGATTATACTTCAATAAATTATTCCCCATCATTTTCACCGTTGCCCTTTACTCCAAAGAGTTTTTGGGGATATGAACATGATCATCCGACTCCATCATTTGGTGGAGAAGATTTGAACCAATGGCTTGAAGGTATGCTTATAAAAAGCAAACTTACAACATTAGCTATTATAAGTAAAATGTTTTAAAATCTTTATTTCGTCCTTAAAGTAACTCGATACTTCTCAATTATTCGGACAAGAAATGCTGGTTCTACACATAATCATTAGAGCTGTTACGAAACAGAAAAATGTTCGAAAATCGAAAAAAATCGATATTTTGGGGGATATAAGGGAATTGAGATCCCTCGATCCCAAACCCTCAACATCTCTCAAAATTCTTTTAACTATGTGGCGAAAATTTTGAGAAATTTTTTTCAAAAATTTGAAAATATGTAGATCGAAAGAAATAATAGAAAATCACAAATCAAAATTCCGCAAAAGCCTAAAGGCAAAAATCAACTTTTATTTATATAATAATTAATCATTCCGAGGCAGAAACTAATAAAAGAAATTAAGGTGAGCCTCAAATAGGGAGGGGATCTATTACTGCCAATTACTACTGTATTTATTTATATTAAGAAATTCAACAAGAAAATCAAACATCAAAACAAGGCGAGGAAGCTCCTCAGAGGGTCAACCTGATCCAACGGGTAAACTTTGTAATAAAATTAAATTTATCAGCATTAATTTATTCATATCAAAGATATAAAGCCCAAGCAAAGGTCTCAAAAACAAACGGCGGAAAAAATAGTAAAAAAGCTAGGTTATACATCAAAACAAATTAGCTTTAAATATCTTACACGGGTACATCTTCGCGGATACTGTCATTTGTGTGAAAAACATAATTATGACGTTGAGGTAAGCTTTTAATAAAATTTATTGAGTCTAATTTTAAAATATTTTATCTTTGCTATATTCATATTAGAAATTGGGAAAATTTGAATAAATCAAGAGAGGATCTTAGACCCCGAGTATCTAAATTCCCTCTGATTTTACATCAAAAATAAAATTCTAGCAAAATTAACTCAAATAAATTCAAAGCATGTATTTGTTTGTGTCAATAACTCTAGTGACCGCCAATTCTAACTACCTTAATTTTACTCAATTTCTTTGTGTCATATGTTATGACCGGAGTTGTTGAAGTAAACGAGAAGATGAAAGTATGATAACTACATTTTGACTACCTTTCATTTATGGGATCTCGCCCATACACAACAATATTCTAATGAGACTTTAATAGTGAATTTTAATTTTTGCTGTATCTTGCACAAAAGCAGAGTTTCCGTCTTGGTTTGAAAACTTTAGGGATGGTTTATATTTGCATATAACTAATCAGACTTGATCAATCCAGTATAAAAGATAACTAGTTCCCTTCGTAATTCTTTCCTTTTTTATTTTGAAAGTAAAATATGTTTCTAAAGCAGAGATAATTACTAGTTTAAATGGATAGATTGCAACTTTTTTTAACGTTCATTCTATTTTAGTTCACTGTAAACAATGATAAAGGAGTTGAAAATTGTATTGAGCAACATATTAACTCAGAGAATCATCAGAATGCGATTATAGTTTAAAATTTTTATTAATTCAAAAATTAATTTCAAAAATTTAGAGAATGAAGATATCACAACCAAGGAAACTCAAACTAAACAACAACCCACAAAAGGTCATTTTAAATGTTTATAATTTAGTAAGGCAGCCGAACCCACACAGAAAATATCAAAAAAGCTTCCAAAAGGGCTGCCGACTTACGAAAGAGCTTCCGAAAAAAGAGTCTCCGAATTCATTTTATTACTCTTGAAAATAGTTTTGTGATCGAGATTGCTTCATTCCAATCTCCAATAGATATCCCAAAACTGATCGGTTAGAAATTTAAATTTATTTTTCCAAAATCACTTGATAATCTCTGAATATCACTTGTTAATCCAGGCACAAGAAAGAAAATAGAACAAAAGCGAAAAGGTATAAATAATAGGATAAATGAGCTGGGCTATTCAAATGTGATTTACATAAAAAAAGCTAATGAAAATGTTGCTACCTGTTTTTGTGAATTATGCAATGAAGAGGTATGCTTTATAAATTTATTTTTAAATTTTTTAGAATTTACTCATGTCAATTTTAGTTCGAAGCAGACGATTATGATGTCATAGATACCCATATAAATGCATATCATAAAGGTAAAGATATTCTTTCATGTTTAAGCTATATTTAAATTAAATTTAATATAGATAAGGGAGAACATGAAGGACAGCACTTACATCATGATCTAGCAATTCAACTCTCTGGTCATGGAAGTCATCCAGAAAGTTATAATGTTGATCCCGTAAACTATACTTATGGTTCAGGAGGTCATGATTATGGTTCAGGAAGTTATCCAGGAGGAAGTAATGCCTATGCTCCAGGAAGTCTTGATTATGCTCCAGGAGGAAGTAATGTCTACGTTCCAGAAAGTCATGATTATGGTTCAGGAAGTTATCCAGGAGGAAGTAATGTCTATGCTCCAGGAAGTCTTGATTATGGTTCAGGAAGTCATCCAGGAGGAAGTAATGTCTATGCTCCAGGAAGTCTTGATTATAGTTCAGGAATTCCACAATTTGGCCCAGGAACACAAAGTGTCCCAGGAATTCAATATCATGACATTGATTATACTTGTAGGTTTAAAAATGGAAATACAACTGATTAAACTTCATAGTAGAATAAGCCTATTAAATTTTAACCTAAATATTTGTAAGCCTGCAGAAGATTGGTCCATAAAAATTAGTGTGCCGAACATGAGTTCAATTTTTATTTCGAACACGGACCCGGATTCGATCAAGTCAAATCCAAAACTTTAGGAAAAAATAATTAAACTAATTTAAAAATTTTTTTAGAATATTTCGGTACCAAAAAATTTCTTAGAGTGTTGGGAATGATATAAAAAAAAGAATTATAATTTTCATTGAAATTGAAGAAAGTTATGGCAAAAACAAAACGCGCGCTTAATTTGCCGACCCTGTATTTAAAAATAATATAGTAAAAAATAATATAATCAACATTACAATGTTCTTACACCCCTTAAATGAAGTTCTGGTGCTTAATTTGAGAAAGGAGTCATTATGTTTTATTGCTAGCGATCATTTAATATTAACTTTTTAAAATTGTCCGAATTGTATAATTTTGGTATCATTTGACCCATCTCAATAGACAAGTGAAAAGCTAGAAATTTTTTCGAATTTTAATCGTGAATTCGATCAAGTTGTATTTTGGCCGGGGTTTGAAATAAATAAATTCAAAGCTTAGTAAAATTTTCTAGGATTTAATTATTAATCATTAAAATAAATTTAAAAATTAAATAGCACTACAAGAGCAACATGAAACTTGATCTTGCTATACAGGCTTCTTTAAATGAAAATCTTCAAAATCAACCTTTGCCGGGTTTTCAAATTCGTGGTAGATTAGTTATAAAATGAATTATTTCTATTCCACATCTTTATTTAATTTATCACATAACGACTCTTAATTACTTTTAATTTTTCTCTCAAGATCCTATCATTTCAACCGTTATATGCTAAGGAACCAGTGTAAAGTGCCTTCCTTTTAAATTGTCTCACGTTGGTGTAAGGCTAATGGTCTTTAAAATACTTACAAGTGGTCATTGGGATTGTATTAAAAGGGAAGGTGAAACAGCCCCAGTAGCTTAGTCGGTAGACACATTTATGAGGTGAACTAAACGGCTAGCAATAACTACCAGAGGGAAAAACATGTCCGGGCTCAAAGCCTGTTCGGTGATAAGCGTTTACTTCTACCTTACTTTAAAAACTAATTAAAAATAAAATAAGATCAAGAATCTGCTCCATCCAATCCACCACAGCAATCAACTTCACGCGACAACACAAAAGGAAAAGGGAAAGCTAAAACTCAACGAAAACATTGATATGAAGGAAACATTGTACATATTACTAAAGGGGATTTTATTTACTAAAATGATTTTATTTGGGAAATTTTTAAAATTTCTAAATTGAAAAACTGATTTACACTCTGATTTTTTTCTTATTTTTAAATGATAAATCTTGATGTAGCGTAACTTTTTATGTCGGATGATTACAACGGATTCCGAAGCCTTTTGAGGATTAAACAACATATGTTTTTATTTATTTAAAAACAACAAAGTGAGAGAATAATACCTAAGTAAACATATAGTACAAAAGTCTGCTAGAGAGGTCGGTCGGAATTCGGATTTTTATCTTGTGAATTGCATTTTAAACTTTATTCAAAGTAAATAAATTATGATTACCTTCAGGTATTCTTGTCCTTATCAAATTTTCATTATAATATTTGGTTTAAATAGAAAAAATGAAAGATTTTTTATGCTGACTTAATGATAACCAACTATAAAAAATTTTTTACTAAACTCTTAATGAATCGGGTGAGGGCCAAAACAAGGAACGACAAAACACGGAACGGACAAAACATGGAACGACAAAACAAGGAACGACCAAAATAAAGACCATACCAAAACATGAACTAGACAAGGTCTTATCAAAACATGGAATAGCCAAATCACGGAACGACCATAACACGGTCCAGAGTTATTTTTAATAATCAGAATTTTTCAGGGTTATTTTTAAATGCAGATTTTTAAAAATATTCTGATTTAAATAAATTCTGATTTTTAAAAAGATTCTGATTTTTAAAAATATTCTGATTTATTCTGATTTAAAAATATTCTGATTTTTAAAAAAATTCTGATTTAAATAAATTCTGATTTTTAAAACATAATTCTAAAAGTATTCCGTTTTTAGTCATTCCGTGTTATGTCCGTTCCGTGTTATGGAAAAACCGTGTTTTGTCTGTTCCGTGTTTTGTTATTAGTTCGTATTTTGGTCGTCTGTGTTTTGCATTTCCATGTTTTGTCAGACCGTGTTTTGTCGTTCCTTGTTTTGTCCGTTCCGTGTTTTAGCCCGACACGAATGAATCGATGTTTAAATGTTTTAGCTAAATTAATTCCCAAATAATATGGTTCTTCTTCTTTAGGTTTTCTTTAAGATTCTTCAATCAGAATCAGGCTCTTCATTCAAATCAATTTGTTTACCCTTCCATTTAGGACCATGTTCTTCACCATGTTCTATATTTTAATTATTTAATTATAGATGTAAAGTATTTTTAAAAGAAGTACCACGAATATTTATTCCTCCCATTTGTCGTCCTCCAATTGATTCTCTCATTGCTAGCTCAGTATCCCTTTCTAATTCTAAATTTTATTAAATTAAAATCTGATTTTACATCAAAAATAAAATTCTAGCAAAATTAACTCAAATAAATTCAAAGCATGTATTTGTTTGTGTCAATAACTCTAGTGACCGCCAATTCTAACTACCTTAATTTTACTCAATTTCTTTGTGTCATATGTTATGACCGGAGTTGTTGAAGTAAACGAGAAGATGAAAGTATGATAACTACATTTTGACTACCTTTCATTTATGGGATCTCGCCCATACACAACAATATTCTAATGAGACTTTAATAGTGAATTTTAATTTTTGCTGTATCTTGCACAAAAGCAGAGTTTCCGTCTTGGTTTGAAAACTTTAGGGATGGTTTATATTTGCATATAACTAATCAGACTTGATCAATCCAGTATAAAAGATAACTAGTTCCCTTCGTAATTCTTTCCTTTTTTATTTTGAAAGTAAAATATGTTTCTAAAGCAGAGATAATTACTAGTTTAAATGGATAGATTGCAACTTTTTTTAACGTTCATTCTATTTTAGTTCACTGTAAACAATGATAAAGGAGTTGAAAATTGTATTGAGCAACATATTAACTCAGAGAATCATCAGAATGCGATTATAGTTTAAAATTTTTATTAATTCAAAAATTAATTTTAAAAATTTAGAGAATGAAAATATCACAAGCAAGGAAACTCAAACTAAACAACAACCCATAAAAGGTCATTTGTTTATAATTTAGTAAGGCAGTCGAACCCACACAGAAAATATCAAAAAATCTTCCGAAAAGGCCTCCGACTTACGAAAGAGCTTCAGAATTCCTGTTATTACTCTTGAAAATAGCCTTGTGATCGAGATTGCCTCGTTCCAATCTCCAATAGATATCTCAAAACTGATCGGTTAATAAAAATTAAATTTATTTTTCCAAAATCACTTTATAATCTCTGAATAACACTTGTTAATCTAGGCGCAAAAAAGAAAATAGAACAAAAGCGAAAAGGTATAAATAATAGGATAAATGAGCTTGGATATTCAAATGTGATTTACATAAAAAAAGCTAATGAAAATGTTGCTACCTGTTTTTGTACATTATGCAATGAAGAGGTATGCTCAACGAATTTATTTTTCTAAATTTTTTAGAATTTTACACTTGTTAATTTTAGTTCGAAGCAGACGATTATGATGTCATAGATACCCATATAAATGCATATCATAAAGGTAAAGATATTCTTTCATGTTTAAGCTATATTTAAATTAAATTTAATATAGATAAGGGAGAACATGAAGGACAGCACTTACATCATGATCTAGCAATTCAACTCTCTGGTCATGGAAGTCATCCAGAAAGTTATAATGTTGATCCCGTAAACTATACTTATGGTTCAGGAGGTCATGATTATGGTTCAGGAAGTTATCCAGGAGGAAGTAATGCCTATGCTCCAGGAAGTCTTGATTATGGTTCAGGAAGTCATCCAGGAGGAAGTAATGTCTATGCTCCAGGAAGTCTTGATTATGGTTCAGGAATTCCACAATTTGGCCCAGGAACACAAAGTGTCCCAGGAATTCAATATCATGACATTGATTATACTTGTAGGTTTAGAAATGGAAATACAACTGATTAAACTTCATAGTAGAATAAGCCTATTAAATTTTAACCTAAATATTTGTAAGCCTGCAGAAGATTGGTCCATAAAAATGAGTGTGCCGAACATGAGTTCAATTTTTATTTCGAACACGGACCCGGATTCGATCAAGTCAAATCCAAAACTTTAGGAAAAAATAATCAAACTAATTTAAAAATTTTTTTAGAATATTTCGGTACCAAAAAATTTCTTAGAGTGTTGGGAATGATATAAAAAAAAGAATTATAATTTTCATTGAAATTGAAGAAAGTTATGGCAAAAACAAAACGAGCGCTTAATTTGCCGACCCTGTATTTAAAAATAATATAGTAAAAAATAATATAATCAACATTACAATGTTCTGACACCCCTTAAATGAAGTTCTGGTACTTAATTTGAAAAAGGAATCATTATGTTTTATTGCTAGCGATCATTTAATATTAACTTTTTTTTTAATTGTGGAAACATTATGATTTTGGTATCATTTGACCCAGCTAAATAGACAAGTGAAAAGCTAAAAAATTTTTCGAGTTTTAATCGTGAATTCGAGCAAGTTTAATTCAGGCCGGGGTTCGAAATAAATAAATTCAAGGCTTAGTAAAATTTACTAAAATTTAATTATTAATCATTGAAATAAATTTAAAAATTAAATAGCACTGCAAGAGCAACATGAACTTGATCTTGCTATACAGGCTTCTTTAAATGAAAATCTTCAAAATCAACCTTTGCCGGGTTTTCAAATTCGTGGTAGATTATTTATAAAATGAATTATTTCTATTCCACATCTTTATTTAATTTATCACATAACGGACTCTTGATTAAGTATTTTTAATTTTCCCTCAGGATCCTGTTATTTCAACCGTTATACGCTAAGGAACCATAAAAAAGGGCCTTCTTTTAAATTGTCTCACGTTGGTGTAAGTAAAGAAGGAAGCTAAGTTGCCTATGGTCCTTTAAAATACTTACAAGTGGTCATTGGGATTGTATTAAAAGGGAAGGTGAAACAGCCCCAGTAGCTTAGTCGGTAGACACCTTTATGAGGTGAACTAAACGGCTAGCAATAACTACCAGAGGGAAAAACATGTCCGGGCTCAAAGCCTGTTCGGTGATAAGCGTTTACTTCTACCTTACTTTAAAAACTAATTAAAATAAGATCAAGAATCTGCTCCATCCAATCCACCACAGCAATCAACTTCACGCGACAACACAAAAGGAAAAGGGAAAGCTAAAACTCAACGAAAACATTGATATGAAGGAAACATTGTACATATTACTAAAGGGGATTTTATTTACTAAAATGATTTTATTTGGGAAATTTATTTAAATTTTCAAATTGAAAAACTAAGATTTACACTCTGATTTTTCTCTTATTTTAAATGATAAATCTTGATGTAGCGTAAACTTTTATGTCGGATGATTACAACGGGTTCCGAAGCCTTTTGAGGATTATACAACTTATATGTTTTTATTTATTTAAACACAACAAAGTCCTAAGTAAACATATAGTACAAAAGTCTGCTGGAGAGGTCGGTCGGAATTCGGATTTTTATCATGTGAATTGCTTTTTAAACTTTATTCAAAGTAAATAAATTATGATTAATTAATTAAAACTATAGACGAGCTTCGTAATACCTTTCAGGTATTCTTGTCCTTATCAAATTTTCATTATAATATTTGGTTTAAATAGAAAAAATGAAAGATTTTTTATGCTGACTTAATGATAACCAACTATAAAAAATTTTTTACTAAACTCTTAATGAATCGGGTGAGGGCCAAAACTAGGAACGACAAAACACGGAACGGACAAAACATGGAACGACAAAACAAGGAACGACCAAAATAAGGACCATACCAAAACATGAACTAGACAAGGTCTTATCAAAACATGGAATAGCCAAATCACGGAACGACCATAACACGGTCCAGAGTTATTTTTAAAAATCAGAATTTTTCAGGGTTATTTTTAAATGCAGATTTTAAAATAAATTCTGATTTAAATAAATTCTGATTTTTAAAAAGATTCTGATTTTTAAAAATATTCTGATTTAAATAAATTCTGATTTTTAAAAAAAATTCTGATTTAAATAAATTCTGATTTTTAAAACATAATTCTAAAAGTATTCCGTTTTTAGTCATTCCGTGTTCTGTCCGTTCCGTGTTATGGAAAAACCGTGTTTTGTCAGTTTCGTGTTTTGTTATTAGTTCGTATTTTGGTCGTCTGTGTTTTGCATTTCCATGTTTTGTCAGACCGTGTTTTGTCGTTCCTTGTTTTGTCCGTTCCGTGTTTTAGCCCGACACGAATGAATCGATGTTTAAATGTTTTAGCTAAATTAATTCCCAAATAATATGGTTCTTCTTCTTTAGGTTTTCTTTAAGATTCTTCAATCAGAATCAGGCTCTTCATTCAAATCAATTTGTTTACCTTTCCATTTAGGACCATGTTCTTCACCATGTTCTATATTTTAATTATTTAATTATAGATATAAAGTATTTTTAAAAGAAGTACCACGAATATTTATTCCTCCCATTTGTCGTCCTCCAATTGATTCTCTCATTACTAGCTCAGTATCCCTTTCTAATTCTAAATTTTATTTTAAATGTAATTAAAATTTTTAAAAATAAAATAAATTTAATTACGATCTTCTAAATATTGTGGCATTCCATAACCAAATTGATAAGGGTTATCTGTTCCTGCATTATGTTTTGTATTCTGTAATTCATATTGTTGATTTTTCTTATTTTCTTCAAGCTTAGCTAAATTAAAATGATTTAGGTTAAACAGTTCAGTCTAGTCCTTATATTTTTCCCATTAATTTTTTATGAAATTAATTCTCTAATATTTTCAAATACTTTTTATGTTCACATAAGTTATTTCCCTTTATTGACAAATAACATTATTATTCCAATTTCCTACCTTTTTGAAAATTATACAGATGGTTTTTAGACTGAATGTGTTGTGTATATTGCCTTCTGTGTGCCAGCTAAAATATTTGTCATATAATCATTATAAATTTTTTTCTTAATGTAAATATTAGAGCCCAGACGGAGGGCTTGGTAGATATTTATCGAAAAAATATCGAATATCGAAAAATATCGAAAAAGTCAAAATTTACTCGGTCGATATTTTTTCGATAAATATCGAAAAAAATATCGAAAAATATCGATAACTATCGATAAAAAATCTTATCGGTCCGGGCTCTAGTAAATATACACTCTTTAATGTAAATGTACACTTCGCTATCCACATGTCCGCAAATGGATGCAAATTTTTCTTTCTGCGAAAGAGTGTCGCTCGCTCAATCTTCTCTGTTATAGTATGCTTTTGAAACATGGAAAGATGAGGAGAAAACAATTAAAAATAATATACTTAAGCAGATTTTAAAGAGATCAAATGCAAATACTTTTTGTTCACTATTAATAAATCATAAAGTTTAGCCCGTTCGACAGGTGATAGCGAACTTGCCATTTAAAAATTAAAATACCTCTAAATCGCATATAGTGCATTTTGTTTTTTTACCATCAAAAATGAAATATTTTTTATTTTCGTTAATTAAATCAATTTTTGCTTGTTTTTCTTCATCATCTAGTTTTTAAATTTAGCAATTATAAAATAAATAGATGTAAACGGCAGTGTTGTTTCGAAATAAAAAAAATCTTCGAAAATCGGAAATCAAAAGAAATCGAAAATATTTTTTAAAATCTTCGAGAATCGAAAGAAAAAACCTCGAAGATCGAAAAAAAAATAAAAAAAATTTGAAAATAATTTGTAGGTTTTATTATATTTTGTCTAAGTTGGTCTAGTCTTTGGTTGATTGGTGGTTGAGAGTAGAGTTGGAAAAGACGATATCGATACCGAGATTCTCGGACTTTAATCACTTATTATTATTTATAATTTATTACTAGGGTAGCACGAGACCGTTTAATTCGAGGTTTATTTTTCCCTGTGGCGGACTTTTCCCTCCTCTCTTCTCTTTTGACCCGCCACAGGGAACAATAAACGAGGTTATTAAACGGTCTCGTGCTACTTTATTACCTTGAATAATTTGTTGTTTCGGTTCAAAATCTTTGCAGATTATTTCCCATTTATCATGATTTTCATTAACTATTTCAATCAGTGCGGCGTTCCCGATTTTAGAATTTATCACTATAAAATAATTTAAAAAACTACTATTGTTGTGTTGTGGATAACTCATTTGTCATGCCAATAGTTAGCGTTCGGTACACCTCAATTGAGTCCCGGACCCTATAACTTATGAAGGGACGGTCACTTTTTGTTACTCTTGGTAGTACCACTAGATAGGGCATTAAATAGGCTACAATATACCAAAAAATCAAAATTCCTAACCGACTGGTAAAAAAGTTATGATCGATAAAGTGCCGAAAAATCAGATTTTTTTTTGAAAAAGCTAGTTTTTAAAACATAACTTTTTTATAAATTGGTCAAAAATTCTGATTTTTTGATATGTTATAGAGCTTTTGATTCTCTATCCAATGATATCAAAAACATTAAAAATTATGAACCGTACTTGAGTCAATTGAGGCGGGACTCAGTTGAACTGCTCCGTTTAGCGTTAACTCAGAGATTTTAAAATTTCTCTTTGGCTCTTTTTATTATATGTATAAAAATTTCATCAATGTTTGTCGAAAAATAATTAAATTTAATTAGAAATAAATTAAATATAATCTAAATTTAGGATAAAACCCTCAAATTTATCAAAAATAAAGGTACTCTTGTGTTATTCCCCCCATTTTATTTTTCTTCCCCTTTCATTTTTATTTCTCAAAAAATGCACATGGGTCAAATTGAAACTATGTCGTGAGTTACCATTTTTGAAATTAGAGATCTTATCTCAACGCTGGTATGTGTACAAGTACTTCTATTTACAATACGCTCACTGTATTACCAGAATATTTTAAGGGAATAGAGGGCCCTATCCATCCAGGGTTACCATACACAGCGCAATAATGGAAATGGTCCTTAAAAAACCAGAGCTGGGTACCTATCGCCATAATTCTTTAACAGTATCTTTTTATGGAGAAAAGAAAAGAAAGAAGAAAAATAAAATGGGGGGGAGATAACACAAGAGTACCAAAATGAAAATATTACTTTTGATTGATTCTTGATGGATGGCGCTCTTGAAATGCTGCTCGACATTTATGGATGCATTAATCTAAACCATTTAAATATTTATTTTTATTTTTAAATTAAATTACTTTATATTTTTTAATATTCATCTTTTTACAAGCTTCGCAAATAAAATCATAATCCTTATTGATAGTTATATAATTATCTTGAGCTTTATTTTTAAATTTATTAAACCAATTACAAACAGTTTTTATATCAATTTCCTTTAACAAATTTTTATCAATTTCTAAAAATAAATTTAAATTTTAAAAATTTTGGATTGGTTTAATAATTTAGATAAAATGCAATTTATTACAAAGTAAATGTCCATTTGATGTCCTACCTGTGGGACTGAGCCATTAGGGCGCGCCCACTAGGGCGCGAGGCGCCGCCACCCGCCCCTATAAGCGGCGCCATAATGACCCAACCTCTACCTGTCGGCAAATCGAAGTGGAAGAAAAGAAGTGCACGAGGTCTTCCTAAAAAAGAGGAAGACCTCGGGCACCTAAGAGCGTGTGGAGAAAATGCGTATGCAGGACACCATTGACATTTACCGTAATAATTATGTGCGTGTTTCGGTGAAAAATTTTACCTCCGATGAAATTTTTATGAAAATCACTTTGTAGATGTCTTTCTATATCAGTTTTACCCATTGTATTTGTCTTAAATTTATAAAGATAAATAATTAAAATAAATTTAATTTTAACTCTGTAAGTCCTTTCTCCATTCATGTTTATGCATGCTTCACACTCAAAAAATTTTCCATTTGCAGAGACATTTATATATTTAAATCCCTCGGTATTTTCTCTTTTCCATTTTTGTAAAAGGTCTATTCTTTTTTGTATCTGAGTCATCTCAAAATCTTAAAATTTAAATTAATTTATTTTTTCTATCTTTATAATTCTCCTGGACTAAAATTATGAATTTATTTTCATATAACTCGCTAGGATAGACCATATAGGTATTTTTAATATGGACTGGAAAAATAGAACAAAAAAGAAAAATAAAAAACTGTAAACTAAATTCATTCTGTTACATACATACAGGGTGCGTAAAAAGTTCTTGTCCACACTCTTTTTGACATAAAAATTTAATCAAGTGGAATTTTGCCAAATAAATTCACACATATAATCAAAAGAATGTGTGTTACTAGTAAATCAAAAAAGATTTTCAAAATTTAATCCATTTGCGGAAATACTAGCATCTAAACGTAAATGGAAATTGCCTACGATGGTCAAATTTTACTGTCTTTACGATCGTACTCTTTACGATCATACTATACATTTGGAAATAATGTTTTATATGTTTGAAGTTTATTCTAGATTATCTTTATCACTTAAAAATATGAATAAATATTTTATTATGTTTACGTGAAATATTGGTTGCTTCGTTAAAATTTAATTCAGATGCTTGAGTTTGCTGTTGCGGTAAGCTTGTAGAAAACGGATTAGCGCCATGAATTTGATTCAAATAAGCAAAATTTTGAGCAAATTCTAAGCCAAAAGGATTTATTCCCTGTAAGTATCCTACACTCGTTGCGGGTATACTTCCAGTTCCTTCAGCTTCACTTGTTCCTGTCCCGCTCGTTCCAACATCTCGAGGTTTGTAAGGATGGAAAGGATGTTTTGAGCTGCCTTGAGTTGAATCAAACAAAGCTAGAGTTAAGAATAAAGGAAGAAAAGAAATAATTAAAATCTTCATTGCTTCATTAATGAATAATTTTTATAATTTTGAAAATTAAAAAAGAAAAATTAAAGGAAAAAATTATAAAATAGGAAATATTAATAAATTATGATATTAATAAATTAAAATATTAATAAATTATGATATTAATAAATTAAAATATTAATAAATTATGATATTGATAAATTAAAATATTAATAAATTAAAATATTAATAAATTAAAATATTAATAAATTATGATATTAATAAATTAAAATATTAATAAATTTAAATTAAATAATTTTTTATAGAATAAATATTTATTAAAAAATATTTCATATGCAACGAATGAATATTAAGTTTAGAATTAAATTATTTGGGTTAGAATTCACTATATTTATTTAAAATTAGCTTGGGCAATAAAATAAATTTTCAGAAAATAAAAACACACATGATTATTTCAAAAGTATCAAATGCCCATACATATTCAAATATCTTTTTTAAACATCCACGTTATTAAAAACTTAATCGACTAAAATTTTTAATATCCATTAACTATGATAAGATTAGAGAAAAAATATAAAAAATGAACATCCCTTCTAAACTATATTAATCAATTGCCAAATTTTTAAAATTATCTAAAGTGCTTCCTCTATTTATACAAAAATCTTTGCCCAGCGTCCGTTTAATCTGTAAAATCCTATCTCTATAGTGCAATCGATAAAAGTTGTGATATTCAATGGTTGTAAATGAAAAAAAAACAAAACACAGCAAATTAAGCCGTGTCCGTGCAAAACTATTTTTATAAAGAACTACGCGGCTAAAAAGTTTTTAAAACAAGGGCCTCAGAAAAAAGTTTTAATCGCCTTTTAAAATTGTTTGTTTTTGATATGTAAAATTTATATATTATTCGAAGCAACTCAGCAGTCCGATTCTAATGTCATAAAATCCAGGTACCCCCATTCTCGTTAAATAAATAGAAATAATTTTTCGAAAAACTTTATAAAATGGAAATATTCTTTCTATGATTTTTGAAAATTTTTTGAAAAAAACAATCATTTAAAGATAAACTTTTCAATGAAATAAAAATTTGTTTTTCTTTAAATAATTTTAAAAATCATTTCCTCAGAACTAAAATCAAATAAAAAATAAAATTAACTAAACTAAAATCAAACAATCATTTCTTCAAACTTCACAATTTTTCAATTTGTTCTTCATCTTTTTTAAATAAATTTCCTATAAAAATATAATATTATAATAAGATTAATATTTAAAATATTACAAATCTATTCTTAATGAAATCGAGGGTCTTTTTGCTTTCCTTTGCCTTTTGGGTCATTTGAAGATTGTTCTTGTACTTGGTGTTGAGGGTGTTCTTAATTATTTAAATTTAGAAAAATTTAATTAAATAATTAAAAAGCCTCGAATTATTGGTCCTTGATGTTGAAAATGAGGTTGAATATTTTGAGTGGACTTAAACATTGCTTGTTCCAATTGTCTTTGATCTTCTTTATTTTATATTAACAGATAATTTAAATATTGAAAAGTTTTATTACCTTCTTCAGAAAGATTATGATGGAAAGAAAATTCTGGAGGATTGCCAGTAAAAGTAACAGGTTGATAAAAATCTGAAGTTTGATCTCCATAGCCAGAAGGATAGCCATATTCATAAAAATCGGATGCCTCATAAGCATATTCTTGTGGTTAAATTTAATTTAATCCTAAATAAACAAATTACCAGGATAAGGAAGACTTTCTGGAAGTGGAGCTAATTCAACTTCTTGTTTCTTTTTATTTTCCTCAGGTTTGGCTTAATTAAAACGATATAAATTAGTTTAACTATTAATTCATATCTCGTATATTATTCTTGGGTAAGGCAAGGAGCCAGAATTAATCCTTTTTAGTTACTTTAATCTTTTAGTCAAGTCTATTTATTGGACCGATTTTTAAATATATATGTCGTTATAGATTTTTTCTGGAAGTACCATATACTGAACTTGCCGTTGAACACTAACTCTTTTATTACTCTCATAGACAATGGTTGTTCAATTTTTTGCTTATATTCTTATTTTGTTAATTATTTTTAATTTTAAGTGTTTTCCTACCTTCTTCTGAAGGAGTATATTGAGAAGGATAATCAGAAGCATTTCCAGATTGATAAAAACCATAACCTTGTCATTAAACTTTGTTTTATAAATATAAACAAATTACCAGGAACAGAAGGAAGACTTTCGGGTAACGGTGGTAATTCATATTGTTGTTTATTTTTTTTTTCTTCATTCTTGGCTTAATTAAAACAAAGATTCGTCTTTTAATAATTTTTAAAAATTTTTACATATTTTTACTTAACAAGTATCCAATATACTTCAAGTTCTTACCTTTCTTAAAGTTTTCCTGGTGTTTTTTATTTTGAATGTGTCTTAAAACATGACTAGCCCTTTTTAGAGAAATCTAAAATAATTTTATTAAAAATTGATTAATATAAAAAACCTCCGAATTGCATAAGGTGCATTTTAATTTATCACCGATAGAAACGATATAATTTTCATTTTCACTAATTAAATCATTTTTTTGTTTTTCTACATTAACTGATTATTTAATTTTAAAATTAAAATAATATATACCATAAATCCTCTAAAATAGTTCCCGGGGGTTATTTTTTCGATCGACCTCCAGGGCCCGTACTATAAGAACGAGTCGTAGATTTGGTACTATAAGAATCTGGTCATTTGCACAGGTCATTTAACCCATACAGAGAGCCAATTTGGTACTATAAGAGGCTTGGTATTTTTTCTTCTTGCCTACCACGAACCAAGTTCTTATAGTACCGACTAAAAATTAAAAATTATTTGGCCGTATTTTGACTTGAAAATACAAAATCAAAATAAAGGATAATTATCTGACTAAATAAAAAAGTAAAAACAATGAATTTTTATGGTCTCTCTTTGATTGAATTATGAAATTCGTAACGAAACTACTCAAGGGAGTTGAGTCAAAAAAATTTCAGAAAGATAAAAACTTAAATTCTACACCATAAGATAGAGGAGATAATTCTCTATATATAAATTGAGAGAAATTTAAAAATTTCTCAATTTTCCTTAAAGTTATAGAATTTTTAAAAAGCCTACTACCCTTTTAAACGCTAAAATTGGCTAAAAAAGGGGTACCTTGCGGTTTCCCTTATAACTCAAGAAATAATTATCCAAAAATTCTGAAATTTTTAAAGGTTATTGAACACACTCTAAAGAATTTAAATTTAAAATTTTGTAATTTTACTATTTTTTCGAACCGAGTTATAGACTTCGGAATTTTTGCTAACCCTGCTATAGAGCAGGGTCTGAGATTTACCACTCGGTAGGGGTTAAATGACCAAAAAGTGCTTTTCATATAGTACGGGTTAACCAAAGGGCAAATGACCTGGTTAAATGACCTGGTCATTTGACCAAAAACCAGAGGTTTTTCTTATAGTAGCAAAGGTACCTCCGGTAACCGGTTAAATGACCACAAACCACGTTCTTATAGTACGGGCCCAGAGGGGAACTATTTTAGAGAGGGGGGGGGGTTATTTTAGAGGAGGTGGGGGGGGGGGGTTATTTTAGAGGAGGGGGGGGGTTATTTTATAGGGGGAGGGGGTTATTTTAAGGAGGGGGGGGGGGTATTTTAGGGGAGGGGGTTATTTTAGAGGAAATACGGTATATAAAAACGTTACTATTATTAGATTTACGATGCTTGTCTGATTTGAGATGAGCATCAATTCTACATTTTATGTAGGGCTTTAACTTAAATTTAGATAAATATTAATATATTCAATTATCAAAAATATACTTTAGCACCACATATTTTACAAATGAGTTTATTTGTATTTACTTCAATGTCAAAATTGTTTTGATGGCCAATTTTATTTAACCAATTTTCCAAATCAGTTCTACGTTCTAAATATTTTTATAAAAATCAATTTTAATCATAATTATTTATTAAATTTAAACCAGTGTTTCGATAAACACCAGAGTGAGTATCATGAAATAAAGGGTTTCCAGCATAAGGATTGTGTATGGCATGCTCCCTATATTGGAGGTGTGAAAAATTTGGTTGCTGAGATACATCAGCTTTAATAAGATTTGAACTTTAATTACTTAAGGTTTTTTTCTTGGGTAAGGCAAGGAGCCAGAATTTTTTTCTAGAAGTACAATATACTGAACCTTGCCGTTGAACACTAACTCTTTTATTACTCCCATAGACATAGGTTCTTCAATTTTTTTGCTTATATTCTTTGTTTTGGTAATTATTTTTAATTTTAAGTGTTTCCCTACCTTCTTCTGAAGGAGTATATTGAGAAGGATAATCACTATTATCAAATTTACGATGCTTGTCTGTTTTGTGATGCTCTTCAATAGTACTTTTTTTGTAGGGCTTTAACTTAAATATGAGCAAATATTAATATATTCAATTATCAAAAATTTACTTTAGCACCACATATTTTACAAATGAGTTTATTTGTATTTTCTTCAATGTCAAAATTGTTTTGATGGCCAATTTCATTTAACCATTTTTCCAAATCAGTTATACGTTCTATATATTTATATAAAAATTTATTTTAATCCTAATTATTTATGTAAATCTAAACCAGTGTTTCGATATCTACCGAGTTTTCCTCATTTTGTGGTTTTTTATACGTCAATGACGATTATTTATAGAAATGCGGATTCGCAGATTTTTGTGGTCTTTTGAAGATTATGAGGAATTTTTATATTTTATTTTAGTTTCTAGGATAAAATTCAATTATTTTTCAGCTAAGACCTTTTCAAATTTTCAAATGTTTCGCCTGCGGTAATATATTAGGGTGTAACATAAATAATTAGCCCCCCTTGAGTAAAGTTAAATAAATATTTATTAAAATTCAATTAAATGTTTCCAGACTTCGAATTATATTTTTTTATAATCCTAAGAGAGTTGCCTATTTTCTGGCAAAAAATCAGAATCCTAGGATCAAGTTGGCAGGAGTTAGAGATGAAATACTAAAACTTGTATTTTTGAAACAAGGCAACTTCTTTTTAATTTTTCTCTGAAAAATTGATGACTAGAATGAAAATTTAAATAGATTCTGATAGAGCAGAATCTGATGAATACAATAATATAAGAAACTCCCTTGGAAAACAACTGGCTGATTTTTTAGAGGGTCGCATTTGTGTAATAGGGGCTAACATTATGCTTTTTTAGGATAACCCTCGCGCGAAAATGCCTAGCGAGGCTAGGCGATCAGATTTTTTGATGGGCTCGATCTATATGGGAACAATACTATTTGGGGGTAATAGTTTAACCAGTTTAAACTAATTTCCAATGATTATTGAAAAAATATGACAAAAAAATTAAATAGATTGGAGATCTAAACATTGAGATATAAATTTTTACACTTACATGGTTTAAGGGGGGCTAATTATTTATGTTACACCCTAATATATTTATATAAAATTCACTTTTATGTAATCCTAATTATTTATGTAAATCTAAACTATCGTTATATCAACATAAGTAATTCACTTAATAATTTAAACTTTTCTATATTCTTTTTTTTTAATTAATCATTAATAGAGCAATCCCCGATTCTGTTTACATAATAACTGTTCGATTTCCTACTTTATAGAACTAAGAGACGTTCATCAGAGGAGTATTAATTTAGAATAATTCCGTAACTAAATAAAAATATGATAAATTAATTAATATTTTTTACCGTTATTATCCGTTAATTCTGTTTGACTTGATACAAATCCTTGATTCTGTTGTTGAGCAAAATTCAGAAGAAACGGATGGCCTCCAAAAAGTTGACCAAATTGCGACAAATTTTCAGCATTTTCTTGCCCAGTATTCGCTCCTTGATTGTGTCCTGCACTCGTTGTGGGTATACTTCCGGTCCCTTCAGGTTCACTAGTTCCTGTCCCGCTTGTTTCAACATTTCGAGGATGAAAACGATGGTAAGGTTCGTTTGAACTGCTTTCAGTTGTATCAAACAGAAGTAGCGCTAATAGTAAATAAAGAAATAAAAAACTCGAAAGTTTCATTTCCTTAATTAAAGAATAACTTTTAAGAAAATTATTTTAAAATAATAAAAAATAAATTATAATAATGAAATGGATTATTTAATAATTAATTACCCTTTTTAACCTTATCGAGGGGGCGTATAACAGATAACTATTATATTTTTTAGCAGAGTTAGTTAGCAAAAATCGCTAGTCTATAATGGAAAAGCTTGCCTTCCTTTAATTGCCTTCCCCACTTGCCTTTGCTTAGTCAAAGCTATTTCCAAATTTAGATCTTTTAGTTATATTGAATGCTCTGTCATTAATCCACATATTCAATAACTCAATCAGTTAATTCAATATAAAATTATATAAAAAAATTTAAAAACTAAACAACTGTATATAACTTAACATATAAAAAACTAAACAAATTTAAATTCATAAACAAAATTTAAATTGGGATTAATCTTTGAATTATTTATGATTATTCTCTGCCCGTATACGATTAAGTTTGAAGACATTTAAATTCTAAAATTACATATACTTGATTAAACAAAACAATATAAGATTCATTTAATCTTTATTTATAATTAAATATTGCATGCGTTTATAAATAAATATTAGAGCTGTCCGAGACTTAGTCTTGGTCTTGGAACCAAGACTTTTCTTGGTTTTTTTTTCGGTCTTGGTCTTGGAGTGTTTGTCTTGGTCTTGTCTTGGTTTTATTTTTTGGTCTTGGTTTTTGGCCTTTCTACCAAAAATTTCTAATTGACGAAATGTCTCTCATGAAAACTTTGGACCTTCGTCCAATGGGTCATTTATAACGGAATGGAAGAAATCTGGCCTCTTGCCCTTCCAAAATTCTCAAAATTTTCGCATGCGGCGCAGGAAAAGGAAGATTTTCGGCTTCTTGGCCTTCATAATTCCCAAAATTTCTGCCTGCGGCTTTCAGTCTTGGTTTATTTTTATGCACGCTTCAATTTAAAATTTATGAGTCTCTTTAACTAATTCAGAGTTTCTCGAGCTGTTGGCTATTTCCATCATAAATTTATCTAAATTCTAGAATAATTAAAGTTTGTTTTCATTCAATACTTATGTAATAAAATCGTCTCTCGAATTTACGAGACTAATTCCAATCTAAATTTTGTTTATTGAAAAGTTTAAATTTGTTTAGTTGTTTATTTCTATATTAATTCTTATGCAGTTGTTTAGTTTTTAAATTTTTTTATATAATCTACCACATGATTTTATATTAAATTAACTGATTGAGTTATCGAATATGTGGATTAATGACAGAGCATTTCAAAATAATTAAAAGATCTAAATTTAGAAATAGCTTTGATTAAGGGAAGGCAAGTGGGGAAGGCAATTAAAGGAAGGCCCTTCGCCCTCCCTTCCTCCCTCCTTACCTTCACTCGGTCAACTCTATTAAATAAAGAAAATCCAATAATCTTAAATCAAGAAATAAATTCATTTAAAAATTTATTAAATAAATATACATGTAAAGGCCCAACCTAGCCAATAAGATAATTTTTCTTAATTTGTTTTAATCATTGTTTAATAAAATATTTTATAATAAAAGTTTGAATAACAAGAATTATCATTTTTCATGAGATTTTAGAGCTTAAAAAATCTAAAAAAAAAAAATTCTTAATAAAAAATTTTTTTTAAATTTCTTACTTTAAAGCTTAACTTAATTTTAAGAGCTTAATTATTAAAGCTTCATTTTTCAATGAAGCTCTTAATTATTTATTTAATCCCTCTATTTATAACAAGCATTGTGTGCCCTCCAAGGAAACATACGAGGAATAGCCCAGATGCTGATCCAAATAAACGCCGAAGTGTGTCGGGAGAAAGTGACACTGGGACTGGAACAGGAACAAGCAATCCAGATGCTGCTACAAGTACAGGAATGCCTAGTTCACAGGGTCCTCAACAAACAAATTTTTTTGGATTGAAGAGAGTTTTGGCAATCATCCCTTTCATAATCAACAAGAACGACAGCCTCTACCAGGTTTTGGTTCTTCTTTCCCACCTTACGTTCACCAGAGCATTATGCCAAGTAATTCTATAGAGCCACTGTTAACACCACCCATAACATCATATGGCGATTATGGATCTTACCATCATATCAGCCCTACTTTTCAAGGAGATTACAATCTGAATCCATGGCCTGAAAGTAAGCTTAATAAAATAGATTCTTAAAAAATTTATTGAATTATTTATAACTCCTCTTGTTGTATTCATTACTTATTTGCGGACAAAAATTGCCTAGATCGCAGAAAAAAAATTTCGTATCAAACTGCCATTGGGGTTGGCTAGACAACGAAACTAACTAATTCGTTATTGTTTGGAAAAATGGGAGAGGGTGAGGAGTGATAACCTAATTATGTCGTAATGACGGTTTGTGGTAAATATTTATAGACAATTCTCAATTCTCGAACCGAGTAATCTGCGATATGAACACACATGAATAGACAATTTAGCAAAGATACATGTGATCAATTTTAGGTTCAGGACCAGTAGGTTCTGTATCAGGACACGGCAATCCAACTGGTCAAGCCGATTATACTCCAATAAATTATTCCCCATCATTTTCACCGTTGCCCTTTACTCCACAGAGTTTTTGGGGCAATCAACATGATCATCCGACTCCATCATTTGTTGAAGAAGATTTGAACCAATGGCCTGAAGGTATGCTTATAAAAACCAAATAAAACTTCGACATTAGCACTAAATTCAGCTCAACAACAGAATCAAGGATTTATATCAAATGAAGCAGAAATAGAAGATAATTCTGGTTAAAAATATTAATTAATTTATCTTATATTTATTTACGGAATTAATTTAAATTAATACTCCTCTGATAAAACGTCTCTTACATATTTCTATAAAGTAGGAAATCGAACATTGCTTTTACCATGTGGACAGACAACTGGGCATTACACATTGACTCGATTATTAATTATATTTATATCCTTTTTTCAATTGTTTTTATTCCTTAACAAACTCCTGAATCCTAAAATCTTTAAACTACAAAGAATCATTATAAAAAGTAACTAGACTTTATCCAAATAATTGAAAATTATTAAGAGAAATACTCAAAATTTAATTAAATAAATAAATCTAAAATTAAAAAATATTTATATTTAGATAGAAAGAAAAAGTATGAAGGATATATAGATCAACCTCCAATAAGTTCTGAAAAGTATAAAGTAATTGAGGAAGGAAATGATTTTTATATTTATTGTATTGAATGTAAGAAAAAAATAAACAAGGCAGATAGTAGTAGCTCGAATGTAAATAAAATGCTCAAAACCCATAATCTTTTTAAACATGGAGGATACGGAACTGAAGGTATTTTAAGGAAATAATTAGGATTAGAAGTAGTGACCGGACAAAAAACACCTGTTCGATATTTGTCGCTCCTATGCTTATATGTTAAGTTGCACACTCTCGTTCTGCGTCTATGCAAATATCGAAAAATATCGAAAAGAATGCACAGCGTTATCGAGAGAAGAAAACTGCGCATTTTACCGCGCTTTTCTCGGTGTTATTTATAACGCTGTGCATTCTTTTCGATATTTTTCGATACTTGCATAGACGCAGAACGAGAGAGTGTGCAACTTAACATATAAGCATAGGAGCAACAAATATCGAACAGGTGTTTTTTGTCCGGTCACTAATTTAGAAGGGATTTTTATATAAATATACAGAACATAAGAAAACTTTGGAAAAATGGTTAGAAGAACTTGGCCAACAAAACAATTTTGTCATTGAAGAAAATACAAATAAACTCATTTGTAATTGTGGTGTTAATGTAAAATTTTAATAATTGAATAAATTAATATTTATCTAAATTTAAGTTAAAACCGTGTCGGATAGATGATTTTAAAAAACATCTTAAATCATCCCGCCACCTTGCCGGACAAAGTTTTGGACGGACAAAGTCTTTTAGACATGGAGGATACGCAACTGAAGGTATTTTAAATATAAATAATTATGATTAAAAGAGATTTTTATATGAATATATAGAAAATACTAAAACTGCTTTGGAAAAATGGTTAAATAATATCGGCCAAATAAACAATTTTAGAATTGAAAAAGGAACAAATAAACTCGTTTGTAAAATTTGTGGTGCTAAAGTATATTTTTGATAATTGAATATATTAATATTTGCTCATATTTAAGTTAAAGTCCGGCAGAAAAAGTAATATTGAAGATCATCTCAAATCAGACAGCCATCGTAAATTGGATAATAGTAATGATTTTATATACCGTATTTCTCTAAAATAACCTCCTCCCCCTCTAAAATAACCCCCCCTAAAATAGCCCCCCTCCTCTAAAATAACCCCCCCTCTAAAATAACTCCTACCTCTGGAGGTAGATCGAAAAAAATAACCCAGGGGGTTATTTTAGAGGATTTACGGTATATATTATTTTAATTTTAAACTAAAATAATTAGGTAATGTGGAAAATCTAAATACTGATTTAATTAGTGAAAATAAAAATTATATTGTTTCTATCGGTGATAAATTAGTATGCACCTTATGCAATTCGGAGGTTTTTATATTAATAAATTTTTAATAAAAATATTTCAGATTTCTGAAAAAAAGGATAGTCATGTTTTAAGACACATTCAAACTGAAAAACACCAGGAAAATTTAGATAAAGGTAATAACTTGAAATATATTGGAATTTGTTAAGCGAAAAATAAAAATATTTTCGCTTAAAAATATTTCCTGGGGATTTTGAGGGATATACGGGGATTTTAAGGGAACAAGGGGGGGGGGATCGATGGATTAAGTTGGAAATAAAGTGATTTAAAGTTTTTAAGACGGATATTGGTGATTTGGGGATTATTAGGTATATCAAGGGATTTTGGGGGATAAGTGAGCTATTGCTGATTTTGCAGGGATATATGAGGATTTGGAGGGATATCTAATGATTAAGGCGAATATCTGTGGATTTAGAAGGATATAATTAGATATAGATTTTTCTAAAATTCAGTTCAACATCAATATTCAGCTCAACAACTAAATTCAGCTCAACAACAATATCAAGGATTTGCATCATATCAAGCAAAAATAAAGGATAATTCCGGTTAAAAATATTAATTAATTTATATATTAATTTGTTACGGAATTATTTTAAAATTAATACACCTCTGATGGAACCTCTCTTATTTATATAAAGTAGGAAATCGAACATTGGTGTTAGCATGTGGACAGACAACGGGCATTTACCTCTTGACTCTATTAATGATTAATTTACAATCCTTTTTTCAATTGTTTTTATTCCTTTAACAAACTTCTGTATATCTAAACTCTAAAAACTACGAAAAATCATAATCAATCGTAACTACACTTTATCCAAATAATTCAAATTATAAATTATTAAGAGAATTTTTTAAAATTATTAAGAAAATTTATTTATTAAATGTAAAAAATAAAAAAAAGTTTTATATCTAGATCGAAAGGAAAAGTATGAAGAATATATTAAAAACCTTCCTATAAGTTCTGAAAAGTATAAAGTAATCAAAGAAGGGAATGATTTTTATATTTATTGTATTGAATGTAAGAAAAAAATAAACAAGCAAAATGATTTTAGCTCGAATGTAAATAAAATGCTCAAGATCCATAATCTCAGACATGGAGGATATGAAACTGAAGGTATTTTAAATAAATAATTAGGATTAAAAGAGATTTTTGTAAAAATATATAGAACATAGAAAAACTTTGGAAAAATGGTTGAATGAACTTGGCCAACAAAACAATTTTGACATTGAAGTTAATACAAATAAACTCATTTGTAAAATTTGCGGCGCTGAAGTAAAATTTTAATAATTGAATATATTAATATTTATCTAAATTTAAGTTAAAACTTAGTCAGAAGAAGGCACTTGAAGATCATCTTAAATCATCCAACCATCTTAAAAAGAATAATAACCTTAGTAATGTTATTGTTTACCGTAAATCCTCTAAAATAGCCCACGGGGGTTATTTTTTCGATCGACCTCCAGAGGGGGGCTATTTTAGAAGGGGGGCTATTTTAGAGGGGGGGGGTTATTTTAGTGGGGGGGGGGGTTATTTTAGTGGGGGAGGGGTATTTTATAAGATTTACGGTATATTTACTACATAATATTATTAAATTAAAAAATTTTGGATTTATATTTTCGGTTAAACGACTCACACCTTAATTAGTAGAGAATAAGGAAATATTAGCTTATTAGAAGTATGGATATAAGAGGTTTTGTGGGAGTAAAAGGGGTTTGACATCGGGCAATAAATAGTTAATAATTAATTAATTTTTTTAATAATTATTTTAAAAATTACGAATTATACAGGAATTCCATATAATCAACAACAAAATCCAGACTATGGTAATTGAATTTAAAATATTTTTATATAATTCAAAATGTTACTTTAAAAATACATTAAATAATTTCATAAAGATTATAGGAGGAATAAATATTCGTCCAACTCATTTTAAAAATATTTTGTATATTTAAATAATTAAAGAGTCCGGTTCTACTCGACTTGGAACAACGACAAATGACACGGAAATTGCCCAAGGTCAAGAATCAGGGTCTAACACAGGTAAAAAGTTTTGGCCTTCCAATTGGCAAATTAAGTTAAACATTTAATTGACATACCTTGATACATAGGTATCTTAAAAACATAAATCAACTTATATTAAACTTAATTTATTTTTAAAAGAAATTAAAATTTATATTTTTGTCTATTACATGTATATTTAATAAAGATTTTGCAGAGGCTCAACATGATCTTGGAGTTTCTTTTGAGCAATGTAAAATTATTTTTAATTTTTTTGATAACTATGATTATTAGCTAATATGGGCTAATAATCATAGTTATTAAAATTTAATTTGAAAGTACATATAAGGAAAAATTTTCAAATTAGTATATTTACGATACAAAAAGATTTTCAAAAAATTTTTTTGGCTCAGGGCACATTTTTTTGGCTCAGGGTACATTTAAATTTAGGCACCTGAAAGAGATTTCTTACTTTTTCAGCGCCGAAGATCAAAATTTTTAATATTTAACTGTTAAATTTATTGTTTTAACAAAAGGTCCATTTGTAAGTAAATACCTACTAGTAAGTAAATTTTCAGTTTTGAAAGTACGCAGGTTGATTTGTAAGTATAATGCCTCCGAAATAAGTACGAACCGGGACCCTGAATGGTACTATACGTTTATATACCCGCATTTCTGCAAATGTTTGTCCGCACTTTTTTCCCTTTCTTTTCTCTTTTCATAAAGATTAGAAATGGTCAATTATTAATACACCTTATTTTCTTTTTCTTCTCCTTTTTTCTCCTCTCATAAAGATTAAAAGTAAGAATAGAGGACAGACAAATATTTATTCGTTTATAGAAAAGTATAAAAGTAAAAATAAGGCAATTTTAGAAATTATTTCGGGGGCCATATTTCTGCTATTTGTTTACAAATCCATTCGAAAAAATTTTCTTCTTTAGCTTCTTGCCTACACATAAATTCTGCAAAGTAGCTCTCCAAATGATGACGCGCCGTTCCTCGATGTTTTTTGTTCCTCCATTTGGCAGAACCCCAAAGACGCTCAATTTTTTGTGTATTCGCTCCGGTTTTCGGGTCGACAAAATGGTACCGGTGATTTACAGTGAAATGTGAAAATCCAGCTTCTTCAAGTTCTTCATGTTTGTAACCTTTCCAGCTGTCTGAAAAAATAATGGTCCCAGGGCTTATATGTTTTTCAATCTCTGCCATTAGTGTTTTTGCAGAGCGATCTGGTACCTAAGATATAACAGATAAATATATTATCCAGACCAATTAACCTGAACTAAGAAACATTCATTGGACTCACGGCAAAGGCCACCAAAGATCCATTGCTGCGGTAAGACCCTACCCGCGTTGCTTTTACGCTTTGTAAAAAGACTTTCGTCGATTTCTACAATCATGTCGTCACCCCCTAAGATAATATTTAAAATCTAAAAACGGTACAAAATTACCGATAAATTTATGTGGTTTAGAAATTAGATGATCTACACAAATGCATCTTAAGTAATTATTCCAATCGACCGTTGTGCTCTTGTCTATTTCCAATTCGCGTTCACAAAAAGTCCCGGAAGTATACTCAAAAGCCCAACAGTAGATGAATTCAAGAATGGTGACAAATGGGATACGACTCCCTTCTAACCATGTTCCGACTCGCAGCTTGACTTCAGAACGACATGTAGATTTATTACATCGCCATCTAATTTGCCTTCCAATGCTTAACTTCATATTGTGGCCATTTGCACAAATTTTATTTGTCGGTAGAATGTTCTTTGATTGTAAAAATAGTATGGCTGCTTCTTCTGATTTAGGAAGCTTCTTAAAATTCATGATCTGAAAATAAATACAAAAACGATAATATTAAATGGCGTAGTTCTCATTTTTATTGCCATTTTATATGAATGATGCATTATCTTATTTGACGTTTTTTATTATCTGTGAGAAAATTTCTTAAGTTTTTATTCTTACTTGACCATTTTAATCTTTATGAGAGGAGAAAAAAGGAGAAGAAAAAGAAAATAAGGTGCATTAATAAATGACCATTTCTAATCTTTATGAAAAGAGAAAAGAAAGGGAAAAAAGTGCGGACAAACATTTGCAGAAATGCGGGTATATAAACGTATAGTACCCCCTGAATTTAAGCAAATCAAATACTTTACACACAATATCTAATTCTTAAAAAACTTAGTTTGGGATGATCATTTACATCATGAACCAACTTATCAATCAGAAACAGAATATGTTCAAGGACAGCAAAGACAAATACAAAGTGATTTTCAGTTTTCAGTTATTTTAAAAAATAGTAATGTTTCATTAAAATTACTTCCCTATTATATATTATACCGGTCAGCGATATAATAATTAAACCAAATTAGCATAGTTTTTCGCTTCTGTTCAAAACGATTTATATTTAACATACAGCTGTAAATGATATTTAATTGATTAAAAAAGAATTTTGGTTTAAGTTAAAAATACATTAAAGCAAGTAAAAAAATAAGTAATTTATAAACATAAGTAATTAAATGAGTAAGTAATAATTATAAAAAGTAATTAAAGTTCAAATCTTATTAAAGCTGATGCATCTCAGCAACCAGATTTTTCACATCTACAATATGGGCAGCATGCCATACACAGTCCATATGCTGGAAATCCTCCATCTTATGATACACACTTGGGTATTTAATAATATAATTAAAAATTACGAAATTTAATTAAACCTTAAGAAAATCAAAATCCTCAACAATATGAATTACCACCATTGCCCGAAAGTCTTCCTTATCACGGTAATTTATTTATTTATTATTAAGATAAAATTTAAGGACAACCCCATGGTTACCAAGCTTCTGAATTGAATCAATCTGGATATCCTCTTGACCATCAGTCCGGCCATCATTCTCAATATGCCTTCTCGGAAGAAGGTAATAAAACTTGTCAATATTTAAATTATTTGTTAATATAAAAGGTACTATGCGTTTATATCCCCACAATTCCGCAAATGTTTGTCCGCACTTTTTTTTATTCCTTCTCCTCATAAAGGATTAGAAACGGTCATGTTAACCTCCATTTTTTCTTCGCCTTCTTTCTCCTCTCATAAAGATTAAAATGTTCAAGTACAGATAGAGGAAGAAAAAATTCGCCTATAGAAAAATATAAAGGTAAAAATATAAATTATTTTGGTTTTTTTTTTTTGGTACCCCCCCCCCCCCCCCCACCCATTTTTCTGATTTGATTGAACCGCAATACAGGCCTATGAACATTTCGAACAAAAAAAGTTTGTACAAACAAATACTCATTTGAAGACGTACGACGAGATGAGGCAAATGACGCCAAAATCATCGTGATTGAACAAATTGGACAGGCATTTACGGGAAAAAAGGGTGTTACCGTTCGCTCAGCACCTTTTATTACCCTTATATAACATTTTGAGCATTAATTTATGGGGGTGTGGCAGAACGGAAAAGTAACAATAAGGGAGAAAGGGAAGCAAAAATGAAAAAATGGTCAGAAAAATGGGGGGGGGGTACCAAAAAACTACTACCGAAATAATTTCTATTTTTACCTTTATATTTTTCTATAGGCGAACTTTTTCTTCCTCTATCTGTACTTGAACATTTTAATCTTTATGAGAGGAGAAAGAAGGCGAAGAAAAAATGGAGGTTAACATGACCGTTTCTAATCCTTTATGAGGAGAAGGAATTAAAAAAAGTGCGGACAAACATTTGCGGAATTTTGGGGATATAAACGCATAGTACCATATAAAATAAAGAATATCAAAGACAATTGGAACAAGCAATGTTTGAGTCCACTCAAATTACTCAACCTCGTTTTCAACATCGAGGACCAATAATTCGAGGCTTTTTAATTATTTAATTAAATTTATCTAAATTTAATTTAATTAAGAACCTCCTCAACAACAAGTACAAGGACAATCTTCAAATGATCCAAAAGGCAAAGGAAAGCAAAAAGATCCACGATTTCATTAAGAATAGATTTGTAATATTTTAAAAATTAATCTTATTTATTATAATATTATTTTTTATAGGAAATTTATTTAAAAAAGATGAAGAACAAATTGAAAAATTTGAAGTTTGAAAAAATGATTGTTTGATTTTAGTTCAGTTAATTTTATTTTTTACTTGATTTTAGTTGAGGAAATGATTTTTAAAATTATTTACAGATACTAACAAATTTTTTTTCGTTGAAAAGTTAATCTTTAAATGATTGCTTTTTGCAAAAAATTTTTCAAAAAAATGTTTCCATTTTATAAAGGTTTTTCGGAAAATTATTTCTATTTATGTAACGAGAATGGGTGTGCTTTTCTTTTTCTTTGTCTTCGAAATTGAGACAATATTTAAAATAATTCAAGGCAAATAGGATCATAATTTTATCAAATGGGACTGACAATTTTGAAAATTTTGACTATGCAAATGATGTTCGAGGATTTTTAGTGATAATAAAAAAATTAAAATGTCTTTTCTAAAATAAAAATGAATCAAAGTTTCGTATGTTCTAGTTAAAATGATCCAACTTCTTTTTTCTATAACTATATTTTTTTTAACATTTCTTTAATCAGAATCATCAGAATTAGGCTCTTCATTTAAATCAATTTGCTTCCTCTTTCCTTTAGGATCCTCTGAATCAATCTGTTTCCCCTTTCCTTTAGGGTCCGGTAATCCATGGCCATGAAATGTTGAATGTTCTTGACCTGTTGGCTCTTAAATATTTAAAAATAAAAATATCTTTAAAATACCCAGACCTTGAATTAAGGGTCCTCGAGCTCGACCTTGTTGTGCTTGGTACATTCGACCAGACTCATCCATAGCTTGTTGCATTTGTTGAGGATTAAATTCTATTTTTTAACATTTTAATCATGAAATAAATATACTGTGTAAATAAGTAAGGACATTTAGTTTCTAGCATATCTAAGCGAAGCCTTAAGATCTATTAAAAGATAGCTGTGAAGCACAATCTGCCAGTAGGGCACAGGAACTTTTTATTCTATTTTACTTCTGGAATCTTTCTAATATACCTACATATCAAACCTCGAACCCCAATTGGCTGGCTTATAAAAGTGTACGTTGGAGAGTGGATCGAATGATATTACGAATATTAATAAGATAATTAATTATACTCAATAAAAGTTAAGTTTAATTCCCCCAAAATTTTTTCAGATTTCTTAGCGTAATGAAAATGAGATAAATTTAATTACCATAGTCTGGATGTTGTTGTGGAGCATGTTGATATCCTGGATTATTTTTTGACAATTAAAATTAATTGTTAAATTACCATATAAGTTTGGTTGTAAGTTATATGGATATGAAGGGTGTTGAGTTCCTGGTTGCCAATCTACTTGATGTTCAAGATTTAGTTGATGAGTCTCGCCACCTTTTTTAATAAAATATTAAAGTTAGTTAGATCTACATTAAAATATTGCCTTGAAATGTTGGATAAAAATTTGGATAATTTAAAGGTTGTTGAAACGGTGTGACCAAACTTCCTCCATGATGCCCTAATTAATAATGTTAAAATTCATAATAAATTAATAACAACATTGTGGATATCCGCCAAACTGTCCAAAACTATGCCCTTGTATTTGTGCTTGATGAACATTTTGGTAATCGGTTTCATGGTGTTGTTTAAGATTTGGTTGCTGTGTTTCATCATCTGTTTTAGTAAAATTTATAATTTATTTTGTTAGATTCAATTTAAAATATTTAATTTAATAATCTAATCCATCAGATCTCTCTTATTCTATCACTTATATTATTAAATTTTAGGATAAAGATATACATCTATACATCTCGTAGACGGATTTCACTGGATTTGGGATATTAAGAGTTCTAACAATCACCCTCAATACACAGTTATTCTTCAAAACCTTAATCCCTATAAGTCCCTGTTAACCTTATTAATCGTCCCATATATACTAAAATGCCCGGTTGTAACTCGTAATCTACCTATATCCCGCCTAATATTCTTATATTCTCTAACCCACTGATATTCCCGAATTATGTAAAGTTCCCTAAATATCGAGACACTGGATTACCGGGAAACTGGATTTACAGGATAAATCCCGAAGGATCCCTGACGATAATCTGAACGATTTCACGTTAAAGGAACCCGGATTTGCTATATACTATATCTAATTAGGATCTAATAATTTGTTTTTTGTTGTGTTTTAGCTGAATTGTTGGCTTTGAATTACTATAAGTATTCAACTAAATAATCCTTAATCCTATTGTTTTAGTTAGCTGAAAATTATTTTGTACCTTTAAGTTCGTTTACATCGTCGTAACTGACAGAAAGTCGGTTATTTGAATTATACCCTTTAAAGTAAAATTATTACGTTTAAATAATTTTAAATTTACATATTTAATGAATTTATATTCTGTTAGTTGGGTTACAGACTTAACTAGGATATGCAAGCGGGAAAAAGTTTTTTAAATTTAACTTTACGCGAAATAATAATTATTATGGCTGGAAAAATACATTAATATTACGGTAGCTAATAGATTTGGAAAAGAAAGATTTTAAACTTAGAATTTCGATATATTTTGCCAAAATTTAACTATTTATAAAATTAAAAAAACTGAAACCAGAAATTTTTGAAAGTGAGTGGATTTGTTTAAAAAATACACCAAACTAAAGCCGGTGTTTACATTAAAAAACAGTGATTTTACAATTGGATTAACCGAAGACAGTAGATATCATTAAATCACCGGGTGAGTCCAAACCTAATTACTTCCATTATAGAAACTTGGGTTAAAGTCGATTTATTGCAAACGTATTAAATCAATTAATCCCTAATCAATTGAAGCTTAACTGTCATTTAATACCTCAATATCTTCACATAATCCTTTTTATCCCACGATCCTAAGCAATGTGATCTTATTGGCGAGCATTATATGTTATCGTATTTTCCCAGCAATTTCTCATAATTTGCTTATAATGTTTATGCTTTCTTCGATAAATCAGTTCCCAATTAGTCAGTCTTATGTGCCCTAATAAAGCACGCCATTGTGCCCTGGTAAAGGCCTAGGTAGAGTCTGGCCAGCCCAATAGCTTTCCTTAGGGAATATAATGGTGTTTATTTGGCAGAATGGTCATAGCATGATTCCACTAAACTTTATTTTTTATCTTTCTAAAATGTGTCTTTAAAAAATAATTTGGGAAGTAATTTAAGTGGAGATGCCATTTAATACATATTTAAAAATAATAATGTTAAAAATATTTTTACGTTCGACTGCCTTTTTATGATTTGATGATTTCATGTGGTTTCTAATATATGTAATTTCAAGTTTAAATATCTGTAAATATTTATGTATTTTAAAATTATTCAAAAATTATTTTTTTGTTAAAATAACCAAAAATTGATATCCATCTACTTTGCATGCTTCACATTCATAACATAAAGCATCTTCATTCCAGCTAAGAAAATTTTCTGGATCTAAATTCACAAGTTCATTTCCATACTTCTCTACAAGTTTGTAAACACTTGATATTAAATCCTGTTTTACTGTAAATTTGAATTTTATAGTTAATAGTGGATTCCAGACTTGCACACGGATACTGACCTTGGTATCCGTATCCGGATATTTACGGCGGATACGGGCGGATACAGACGGATATCCGCAGGCATTTTGATATCATTTGTATCCGTATCCGTGTGCAAGTCTGGTGGATTCTGCTTTAAAACGGGTAATACATTGGTTAGGTTCTAAAATTGGTATTTGTATTTTGGAGCGTGGAACTGGTCCAATACCAACTAGAGATCGTGTAACCTAACCCTGATTCAGGGGTGTGCCGAAACAGATTTTAAAAAGCGAAACAGGAAAGATAAAAGGTGAAAGTCCAAAAAAGGCGAAAATATGCGAAAGATGAAAGGCGAAACGGCACATTTCTCTTGGTTTAAGGTTATTCGGGTTTAGGGAACTCGTGTTCGGTTACTCGTATGATATAAACTCGTGCAAGCTAATCCTGATTTTAAAAATTAATTACCATTTTCTTGATTAGATATGGCATTTATTCTATCGTCTAACATCTTATGTGAATTGTCGTGTCTTTTAAAACTTTGTATTTCACCAAACCAAAACTTAATTAAAAAGTCTAGCTAATAGTTTAATATTTTAATTAAATTACATATCTCCTGCAACGATTACAACCAATATATAGCTTCTTATCATTCATATTTCGAGCCAAACAATAATTATCCAAACCATTAACGGCTTTAATCCAATTATAGCGAGCTAATATTTTATTATTAATTTTAAAAAATTTTAGATTTTTGTTTGAAATCTTATAACGGATTTAGACATATTTTGAGATTTTTTGTCATAAATGCTCATATTTTAAGGTTTTGCTTGCAGATCTTGGACAAGCCTAATATTTACACATTAGTTTGGTCAAAGGAATTTGCTGGTCGATCTTGCACCCTAATAATTTTTTAACAAATAATTCCTAATACTATGATGGGCTATGCTATAACTAATGTCGACCAAAATATGTGAATGCATATTTATTAAACAGTTATGCTTTGAATTGAAGTGGTCTTAGCTCTTTGATAATTAGCATGATTTAGCATTTTATTTTTAAAAATTATTATTTAAATTTATTTTTATAAACTTGCCAGCTTCAGATCTGTCAACTTTTTCTTGATTGTTAAAGGAAATTTTTTTCATTTGAACTTTATCTGATGGCATTTGCAGTGGAGGATTACCAGAAAATGGATGGTTGGAATACAAATTTTCCATTTCTTGAATAGGAACGTTATCTCCAGCTAACGGCACTGCGCCTTCATGAGCATCAGGATCACTGGAACCAGTTCCCAAAATGTAAGTTGGTTCAGTTTCAGTTCCACTTGATCCTAACTCTCGGTATTGTTTTGGATTTAATTTGCATCTTTTTGACGAACTTCCTTTATTTCCTCTTCCCGATTCAATTATTGGCGTTACAAATAAAAAAAGAAAAATAATAGATGAAATTTTCATTATTTTTCTGAAATTATTTTTAAATTCGATTGAGTTTATTTAAAAATTAAATTTTAAATGTTAAATAAAATAATGTTTTGCCTGTATAAAAATATTGGGTTTTAGCCAGTCGGCTTGTTAGTGTTACTCAGTTTTTCCAGCTTAGTCTACTTAATATTTAAGTCTCAGTTCGCATTATTATAATTTCTATCAGAATTTCTGGATAATAATTAATATCTAATTTGTTTCTGTTGTGTCCGCACTTGCAGAAAACATATAAATGAAAATAAATAACACATCATCGGTTGGATGGTGGCACAGTCGGTTGTGCTCTCGGTTTGGGCCCTTTCCGTGATGGTTCAATTCCATCTCCCATCCACAATTTTTCCACAGCATGAGAACATGAATACAATAGTTTCAGTCTCTTAAGTTAGATCCTCTATTTTTCGATACCCCCAAAAAGGGGCCGTTCAAATGAAGGTGGTCATTCAAATGGAGGTTTTTTAAGATTCCTAATAGAATGGCACTTCCAAGTGATAGAATAAATTATAAAACATTTAATAAGTAAAATGGTAGTAAAAATAAATATAATTGTATTTATTTCTATGGCTAGCACTAAAAGGTAAAGCTTTCCCTCATCCTTAGCTCTTATCCCTGCCAAAATAATTAATTTTAAAAAAAAGTAAATTAAGCTATTTTAAATGGCGATTAAAGGAAAGGAAAGCTTTAAAAAAGTACGAAATTTCGATCTGAGCATTCTTAGCAAATTCGATTTCGTACTGTTTTAGCCAATATTTCGTATCTTTCTTTGTAACTGCCTTTTTTCGTAAATATACTTCATAAACAGGTTCGAGTAACGATTTAGTAAAGTTTTAAAAGACTAGTAGCTTAGTTCAGATTTATTAATGATTGCTTATTGGGGCGTTTTTTTGTTTAACTCAAAAATGAGGGAAAGACTACAAGAAATGTTAGCTTAAACGGCCAGATGAATGGCATTTTTAAATTCAAACTACCTAACTTGTATTTCTTCATTCTCTTTTTTCCTCAATTTTTACGTATTTCGTCTAATAGAATAGAATGGCCGGCCCTTCTATTTTTCAATCATCTTTTAGGTTGACATCAATTAGAGGGGGCATTCAAATAGAGGTATCGGTCTCGTCTTGTCCAACTCTAATCTTAACGTAGTAAGGTCATATTTTAAAATAATTTAAATTATCAAGCCCAACACCTTAAACACTTAAACCTTTGTGTATTTTAATTATTATTTAATGGTTTTATTTTTATTTCAAAACATCCAATTTTTCAATATTGACAAACAATTTCATTGATGATTACATCATTGAAAGCATGACGGCAGAGCTGTTTAGAGTCTCATATATCGAAATTTCGAAACAGAGTTGGCCATATATTAATTTAGCATATTTTCTTGTAAATATAAGCTTCTAAATTCAGCTTTTAAATTTTATATTCCTTTAAATCTCGAGATTTATGTTATGTCCGGCATAAACTTATCTAAATTCTAGAATAATTAAAGTTTGTTTTCATAACTCAATACTTACCGTATATCCTTTAATAACTAGCCTGGGTAATTATTGTTTCGACCTTCCGCTGGAGGGAGTAATTAATCGAGTGAGGGTAATTATACGAGGTTTGAAATTTAAACGTGTTTTAGGGCATTTGTTCGGGGGTAATTATTGTTTCAATCTATCGCTGGATTGGGTAATTAATAGAAGTGGGGTAATTATTTGAGGGAGGGCAATTAATACAGGTTATACGGTATGTAATAGAATCGTCTCTAGAATTTACGAGACTAATTATGTATGTATGTTAACCTTTTATACTTAACTGTCAGATATTCATGATTAATTCCAATCTAAATTTTGTTTATGAATTTAAATTTGTTTAGTTTTTTAATTTATATTGTTTAATTTTAATGCAGTTGTTTAATTTTTTATATAATCTACCAAATTAGTTTATATTAAATTAAATGTTTGAATTATTGAATAGGTGAATTAATGACAAGCATTTCGAAATAACTCTAAGATCGAAATTTCGAAACAGCTTTGATTAAGGGAAGGCAAGTGGGGAAGGCAATTAAGGGAAGGCAATAAAGGGAAGGCAAGCTTTTCCATGAGACTAGCGATTTTTATTAAAAACTCAGCTAAAACGCCTTTTCGATAAAGTTAAAGAGCGTAATTTATTATTAATTAATCCATTTATTTCATCATTATAATTTATTATTTATTTTTCTTTAAATATTTTTTCAAAAGTTATTTTTTAATGAAGGAAATGAAACTTTCGAGGTTTTTATTTCTTTATTTACTATTAATACTACTCCTGTTTGATACAACTGAAAGTACCTCAAAGCAACCGTCCTATCGTTTTCAACCTCGAGATGTTGAAACAAGCGGGACAGGGACTAGTGAACATGAAGGGACCGGAAGTATATCAACAACGAGTGCAGGACACAATCAAGGAGTGAATCCTGGCCCAGAAATTGCTGAAAATTTGTCGCAATTTGGTCATCATCTTGGAAGTCATCCTTTCCTTCAAGATTTCGCTCAGCAACAGAATCAAGTTGTATCAAGTCAAACAAAAATAATGGATAATTCCGGTTAAAATATTAATTAATCTATCATATACATATCTATTTAGTCTCGGAATTATTTTAAATAGATAATCTCGGATGAAACGTTCTTATCTCAATAAAGTATGAAATCGAACATTTATTATTTAAACAAACAACGGGGATTTACCGCTTGACTCTATTAATTATTATTTTAAAATCCTTTTTTCAATTGGGTTTATTCTTTAACAAACTTCTGTACATCTAAACTCTAAAACTACGAAAACCATTATTAACCGTAACTACTCTATCAAAATAATAGGAAAGTTAAAATTATTAAGAGAATTACTTAGGTGGATACAATCTGAGTTTAGATTTAATAAATAATTATGATTAAAATAGATTTTTATATAAATATATAGAACGTAGAACTGCTTTGGAAAATTGGTTAAATAAAATTGGCCATCAAAACAATTTTGAAATTGAAGAAAATACAAATAAACTCATTTGTAAAATTTGTGGTGCTAAAGTAAATTTTTAATAATTGAATATAATAATATTTGCTCATATTTAAGTTAAAGTCCTGCAGAAAAAGTACAATTGATGATCATCTTAAATCAGACAGGCATCGGAAATTTGAGAATAGTAACGTTTTAATTTATATTATTTTAATTTTAAAATTAAATAATCAGTTAATGTGGAAAAACAAAAAAATGATTTAATTAGTGAAAATAAAAATTATATCGTTTCTATCGGTGATAAATTAAAATGCACCTTATGCAATTCGGAGGTTTTTATATTAATAAATTTTTAATAGAAATATTTCAGATTTCTGAAAAAAGGAAAAAAGATGTTTTAAGACACATTCAGACTAATAAACACCAAAAAAACTTCAATAAAGGTAAGAACTTGAAATATATTGAATATTAGTTAAGTAAGAATTTTTAAAAATTATTAAAAGACGAATCTTTGTTTTAATTAAGCCAAGAATGAAGAAAAAAGTAAACAACAATATGAATTACCACCGTTACCCGAAAGTCTTCCTTCTGTTCCTGGTAATTTGTTTATATTTATAAAACAAAGTTTAATGACAAGGTTATGATTTTTATCAATCTGGAAATGCTTCTGATTATCCTTCTCAATATAATCCTTCAGAAGAAGGTAGGAAAACACTTATAATTAAAAATAATTAACAAAACAAAGAATATAAGCAAAAAATTGAAGAAACTTTGTCTATGAGAGTAATAAAAGAGCTTAGGTTCAACGGCAAGGTTCAGTATATGGTACTTCCAGAAAAAATCTATAACGACATATATATTTAAAAATCGGTCCAATAAATAGACTTGCGACTAAAAGATTAAATTAACTAAAAAGGATTAATTCTGGCTCCTTGCCTTACCCAAGAATAATATACGAGATATGAATTAATAGTTAAACTAATTTATATCGTTTTAATTAAGCCAAGAATGAAGAAAATAAAAAGAAACAAGAAGTTGAATTAGCTCCACTTCCAGAAAGTCTTCCTTATCCTGGTAATTTGTTTATTAAGGATTAAATTAAATTTAATCAAAAGAATATTCTTATGAGGCTTCCGATTTTTATGATTATGGCTATCATTCTGGCTATGGAGATCAAACTTCAGATTTTTACAAATCTGTTAATATTTCTGGCAATCCTCCTGCATTTTCTTTTCATCATAATCTTTCTGAAGAAGGTAATAAAACTTGTCAATATTTAAATTATCTGTTAATAAAAAATAAAGAATATCAAAGACAATTGGAACAAGCAATGTTTGAGTCCACTCAAAATATTCAACCTCATTTTCAACATCGAGGACCAATAATTCGAGGTTTTTTAATTATTTAATTAAATTTTTCTAAATTTAATTAATTAAGAACCCCCTCAACAACAAGTACAAGAACAATCTTCAAATGATCCAAAAGGCAAAGGAAAGCAAAAAGATCCATGATTTCATTAAGAATAGATTTGTAATATTTTAAATATTTATCTTATTTATTATAATATTATACTATTTTTATAGGAAATTTATTTAAAAAAGATGGAGAACAAATTGAAAAATTGTGAAGTTTGAAGAAATGATTTTTTGATTTTAGTTTAGTTAATTTTATTTTTCATTTAATTTTAGTTGAGAAAATGATATTTTAAAATTATTTAAAGAAAAACAAATTTTTTTCGTTGAAAAGTTAATCTTTAAATGATTGTTTTTTTTTTCAAAAAATTTTCAAAAATCATAGAAAGAATATTTCCATTTTATAAAGTTTTTCGAAAAATTATTTCTATTTATTTAACGAGAATGGGGGTACCTGGATTTTATGACATTCGAATCGGACTGCTGAGTTGCTTCGAATAATATATAAATTTTACATATCAAAAACAAACAATTTTAAAAGGCGATTAAAACTTTTTTCTGAACCCCTTGTTTCAAACACTTTTTAGCCGCGTAGTTCTTTATAAAAATAGTTTTGCACTGACACGGCTTAATTTGCTGTGTTTTGTTTTTTTTTCATTTCCAACCATTGAACCTGCTGGCTATCCTTTTGGCTCTTATAAATTTTCTGAAGAAAGTATGTAATAGACTTAAAACAAATATTTTAAATAAATGATAGATCGCTCGATTTAAGTTCGAATTAATTTTTTGTAATCTGTTCAATCATAGTTATTATTATGATTAATAATTTTAAAATTTGCGTTACTATTATATCGCTCATTTTATAAAAAAAAGGTTTTGGAACTCAGCAACAAATTCCAGAAAAACATCAAGGCTGGCATCACGGAATAGATACACAACCCCATGCAAATTATCAAGATCCTCAAACTTTTGGTATTTAAAACAATAATTTTAAATAGTAAAAAAATTAAAGGCGCTTCATATCCACATCAATATCTTGGACAAATAGGTTGCTTGATTTAATTCTAAATATTAAAGAAAATACAGTAATTTGCTCTTATTTTTTAATAAAGAATAATATCAAGTAGTTTTAATGAAATTTATTTTTGTTAAAGGAATTTCCTGAGGAGAAAATAAAGATTAAAATTATTTTTTAACGAAAAATGAAATTAAGGAAAATAAAAAACTATGTTTCGGAATGAAAATAAAAATCCATTTCAATTAGTAAATTTTTATGAAATCAAAAATCGTATATTGGGTAAATTATCCGATAAATTAAAATCTCTACTCGCATATTAAATCTTAAGTAATCAAAGATCAAATCTTATTAAAGCTGGTGTATCTCAGCAACCAGATTTTTCACAACTCCAATATGGACAGCATGCCATACACAGTTCATATGCTGAAAACCCTCCATTTCGTGGTACACGTTATGGTATTTATTATTTATTTAATAATTTACGAATAATACAGGAATTCCTCATACTCAACAACAAAATTCAGACTATGGTAATGGGTTTAAAATATTTTTATATATAATTCCAAAAGTGCATTAAAAAATTAAATTATAAATATATAAAGATTTGGAGGCAGCATTAGCCGCATCAATGGAAGGACGAAATCTAGGAGGAATAAATATTCGTGGTACTCATTTTAAAAATATTTTGTTTTTTAAATAATTAAAGAGCCCGGTTCTACTCCATTTGGAACAATGACACATGACACGGAAATTGACCAAGGTCATGAATCAGGGTCTAACCCAGGTAACGAAGGATATCTATATTTTAATTTAAATTGTATTAATTTCAAATAATAAATTTAGGAGGCCGTTCACTTCAAGGAAGCGGATCACGCCCTGGAGGCCGTTCAAGAAAAGGTTTTGAAATGAAATGAGATTACTTTAATCATAGGATCTATTAAAACTAAAAACAATAAATCATAAAAATTTTTACAGATAAAGGAAAAGGAAAGATGTAGACTAACCTAAAGAAAATAGTATCTGGTTATTTGAAGGTTAACCAGACGATTTATTTTATTTCACAGTGAAAGTTTTTACTTTTAGGGGATTTTATTTTTAAATTTATTTTTAACCAATTTGCAAGTTTGGGTCAAATTTTAAATATATTTATTTATTATTGATGCATATTTTATCTCATATTTTATCTTCTTATGGGAATTTTCTTCCTAAAAATTATTGTGGCAAAATATGCATACGATTTTTAAAAATTATTTTAAATTTTTGTTTAACATTATTTGCATAAATCAACTTTTACTGGTAAAATTTCTTTAATATTTTATCTATATTTAGTGTATATTTAGAGAAATTTCTGATTTTATTTAATAATTCACGATTTGATAAAAAAATTTTTATAATAAATATCTAAGTCCTTTGTTGTATTCCGCCCGCACCCTTATTTGGGTCTCAGATTATTTTCTTTCTATCATTTTCCACACCAGAATGGTCATATTTCTTATAAATGTTGATTTTAGCCTTTAGGTTAATATTTGCCGTATTTCCTTGCAATAACTTGCCTTAAACTTTATATTTGTTGATATAAGTGATATACAGTAAACAGGAAAATTAATCTGAGACTAAAATAGGGGTGGGGGATATGAACAAAGTACCGATATATGATTTCAAAATGAAGCAGAATATTTATTTAAATTTTATTATTATTTCAAAAATATTTAATTTCAGTGGGTAACATCCAATCCACGTTATTGACCTTTAAAAATTAAATAATTAAATTTTAACAATAAAATAAATGATTAATTTACCTGAATATATTGAGTCAAAGAAATGGGTATTTCCAAATCAACTTTATTTTCATATGAATTTTCTTTTGTTTCCAATACATAAGTTACCGAAAATTTAGTAAATGTGAATATTATTTTAAATAATTCATTTGCTTTTAAATTCTGTTGATCAAAACATTTTGTTATGTTTTTTGCCAAATTTAGCCAACGTCCACTCTGTTAAATATTTAATTTAAAATATTGAAAAAGTATCTAATACACTGTTAAATCTTCATTTGGATCTTATTCTTATTTTTAACTGGCTTTCAAAGATTTTTGTAATGTCAACTAAAAGGTAAAGCTTGTAATCAGTGCTTCGAAGCTCGTACCAAAATTCGTGCTCGTACTCGTACCTGGTACGATGTACGAGGCTAAAAAAAGTGAAAAGTACGAGGTACGAGGCCTAGAGCTCGTACTTGGTGTTATATGAAAATTAAAAGAAATATATATTTAATTCCTTTCACTCGCCATTATACTAGAATGGAAGTATTTATTAAGCTACTGATCAGGGTTGCCGCGGGTACAAAAAATCTTCGGGTACGGGTTTCGGGTTGGAGCGTTTTCATTTCGGGTCACGGGTTTCGGGTTGGCAAAAATATCGGGTACGGGTTTCGGGTAAACAAAAAAAGGCCGGGTTTCGGGCGGCAACCCTGCTACTGATGTGTCCGTACTTGCAGAAAGAGGATGAATAGAGAGTTCACAAATCCCATAAATTCCCGAAATTTGCAAAAGAAGGACCTACCGTATAAGAATCAAAACAAGAACAATTTTTTGTAATATTCATTTGGAAGACTGTGTGGCCAACTTAATTATTAAAAAAATATTTTTTACTTCAAATAAAATTTTTAACGATTTTCATTCCATACAATAGCTCCATGTAAAAAATTAATACTGATATTTCTGTTAAAATATTCTGGTATTGCACCTCTAACGATGACTTCACTTTGTTTATTTAACTGATTTTCTACTTTTATGGTAGTATTATCAAATTTAAATTTGGGGAGATTATTTGTTAGAGCTTTACATTTATTCGAAATTACATCAAATTCATTGAACACGACGTTCGAAATCTCACCAAAAATCTGAAAATATAATAAAAACTACCTGATTTACACATTTTATTTTTTGATAAATTTAACTTAGGTCGGGTGAAGCGGACTGAACAAATTTTTACATAAAAACGGAAAAAACTCGACTTTGAAGAGCACCTTTTACTGCTCCATGTATGCACGGATGACCCGAAAACCGTTACAGTTTTTTCACCTTACTTAGTTGTGTGAACTATCTACATAAGTAATCCCGATCCGAGAAATTTCCTCCGATCCGACAAATATTCCTAACCCAACCCAATTTTCCTTTTATTACTCCTACTGATCCTATGCGAAACAAGTTCATGATATAAATTTAGTAAATCGACCCGACTTTGTTTTCAACTGTTACATGCCTGCTAGTTATCCATTTTTTAAATTTATTCTAATAATAAACACACGAATTACCTCAACAAGATTTACGGCCCATGAAGGAACTATATGTGGAAAGTGAATATAATCACCACCATTAATGCTAATGTTGTAATAATCTTTGTCAGAATATATTAACACAAATATAGGCACACCAGTTCCAAAAGGAATTTGGTGAATGATTTGTTTGTCTTCATCAAATTCACTGCTCATTGCTAAAATCGAATACTTGTCTCTAAAATATTCAACATCCCCTCCAAGAGATGTGTAATAGCCTGAGTTAATGTCAAACTGTATTTTCAGCACCGCTTTGACAGCTTTTAATTAGAAGATTAATAAAAAAATTAATACCAATAAAAAATCGGTACTTTATGGATATATCACCCCCCCCCCCTATTTTGAGTCTCAGAGTTTTCCTTACTATGCAATAATGGTCAGCCTTTCTTCCTTCAATAATTTCTATCCATTTCCCTGTAGCATATTTAAATGAGAGGCATTAATTAAGAAAAGATTAATTTTTCAATCATTTATTTATTGAACGTTTAAGATAGCTACATGTAACTTTCATTTGAATACGCCACGGGGAAATGGAATGAAATTATGGAAGGAATAAAGTCTGACCATTATTGAATAGTAAGGAAAGCTCTGAGACTCAAAATAAGGGGGGGGGTGATATATTTATAAAGTACCAAAAAATCTTACCTTTATTTGTAACATGAGGATCATGACGCAAAAATATCGTAAATGATAGATAATTTGATTTAAATTTTTCTACTATTTTTGGAATAAAAGCTTCAAAACATATAATAGTTCCATAATTTTTTAATTCAGTTAATTCTTTTCTGTAGAATTTTATTGGAGTAACATCTTTCACTGCAGAATTTAATAGTTGTATGCCACCATTGAGCTAAATTTTATATGTTGTACCGAAGTTATACTATATTTTAATATGTCCTCCAAAGGACTATCCGGGACACGCCCAAGTAGGCGCGCGGCCAAGTAGGCGCAAAGCCATAACCAGCTTGAAAATTTCTGTACCTTGACAATTTTGGTATCAATCTCTTTAGCTCGATGAGAGGAATCGTTTAATACTAAATTTCGAAAAATTCGGAAATCTTGAAGCAGATTATGACTTTGCGCCTATTTGGCCGCGCGCCTACTTGGGCCGTACCCGACTATCCTATCAGAGTTGCCATTCAACTGGAAAGGGAACTTTCTAATAAAGGAAATACGGTACATTATTCATAAAATAGGGCCATATCATGAAATAGAGCAAGTATGCTTATAAAATTAGGAGGATTTCGTGAAATTGTAAAAACTGGGTAAATTTTAGATTTCGAGAATAAACAATTCTTTGATGATAGTTTCCAAGTGTTTCAGAGTAAGTTTGATATTGATAAAACGTTTTGAATTAACAAAACGTATTTAAAATTATTTACAAGATTTATTCTCTTGGTCGATATGTACTTTAATAACAAAAATTACCGCTATTTGATTAATTCTCCAGATGGGATATTTAGTTTTTATTTTGGCACGATCTATCATTATATTATTAAATTTTGTTTTAACTACCACATAGTAAGTTTCGACCATATTCATAATAATTTCACATGTAAATGGCTTTCCCTTATTGAATAACTTTGTTTTACCTTTCATTGAACAAAAGTGCCGACTTTCACACTAAAATTAAGGTTAATCATTTTATTGCTTAAGAAATTGCTTGAATATGAAAAATACTTTTAGTTATAATTAAGCCCTCTCAATTCCTTAAATTGTGGAAATTTTTAAAGTATATAATATTTATTGTATAATATTTATTTGCAATAGTTTGAATGGGACAAGTATATTGCGATATTCTGGATGAATAAGTAAGCCAAAATTCGGTCTCGGTAAAACTGCGAGTAAATCTATATCGAAACATAAAATCGGGAGTTGAAAATCGACCATAATTGAGAAAAAGGGTATTGGTTAATAACCGGTCGCAAACAAGCTAAGTTAAAGCATATATCTAGTTCCTAAGGTAGTAGGGGTCCGGTTTACTGTAGGGGTCCGGTTTACATCAGTCCGGTTTACTGAATATACTGGTTTACTCCCAGCCATACATGCAAGAAACGTTTCGTTTCGTTGTTTCGTATGCTTTGTAAGATTCTTTCTGTTTCATCTGTTTCTTTACGAAACGCTCGTGATTTGCTAACGAAACGTAACGAAGTTTTAAGCCAACTTAAGCAAAACTTAACAAAAACAAAAAAAAAATTTTTTTTTGTCGTTGAATATTTAAAAAAATTTCGCCTGCCACATTAACCTGAAATAGAAGTGTCTTATCTGAAAGAAAGAAATAGCTATAGCCCTGCTGCTCTTTACTAAATATCCAACTATAATTAATATTTTTAAATTTTTCTTACACTTTCTGAAGAAACTGCGTAATTTTTTAAATTATTGTAAACTTCCAAAGCAAAAATCATCGTTCCAACTAATAAATTTGAATTTTTTTTTTGCAAAATTTAAAGAATTACTATAAGGATTAGGTTCGTCGACACCACTCATAAATTTTATATCAAAACTCTTTGCATTTTTATTTAACAAACCCATAAAAACAAATGTTGCATTATAGGCTTTATATTCTCTAATCTTCAATAAATGTGGCATTTTAATTGCATGATCCATTTTTTGTGCCCAATAATGTATATCCGACGAAATCTATAATTTCCATTTTAATTTTCATCTTACCTTATAACCTGTACTCTTATGTTCGTACAAAATAGTTGGTAATAGTTCGAATGAGACCCCCTCCCTTTTCCTTTCTAAAACTAGAGGTGGCCGGTATCGGGATCCCGGTCGGGATCGGGCGGGATTATCCCGGGTTTTTCGAATCCCGATCCCGATTTTTCTGATCCCGAGACCGAAAGGTGAATCCCGATCCCGGGTTTTTCTCTAAATCCCGATACCGGCCAACTCTATCTAAAACTATTAAAAAATGGTCAGTCAGTCTTAGGTTATAGAACTCGTCGAGCTGTTTCGATTGACACCAAAATTAAATCTAGGTCTTAACTTTGGGCCGAGATACAGACCCCCGAAAATTGAAAATTAAAAGTGTGGACCAAGCTTATTTTTTTAGGCTAAAAGTTCGATTAAACTAATAATAGCTCATTCGAAAGAGCTTGTCGAGCTGATTCGAAAACCATTAAATGTTCCAATAATTAACCTGTCTCAAATAATTACCCCGAGCTATTAATTAACCCCTTTAGTCAGAGATAAAAATTTATGGAAGGTCTGGCAACTCTGAGTTCATTAATTATTAAAAATAATTACATATCCAATTTGCCTCTTTCCAAGAGTTTGCATTAATAATGGAGTAACCATTAGGAAATCACCGACAATTAACATTTTTGCCTCAGTATTATTCAGAAAGTTTCCCTTCCACCACCTAACTGGCCAAAACTTTTCAATAAAATTATCAAAAACATCACTTTCAAACAATATCCAAACATAATATTTGCTTAACTGTATTGTTACAAATATTTTTGCTCCAATAGAAAGCAATTTTTTTGAAAACTTTCTAGTAATTTCTTTTGTCCTCTTGAATTATTTTATTTTTTAAAAATTAGATAATATTAAGTTGGGTTAAGCAATATCGGGGGGGGGGGGGGGGGTAATTTATAATCTTTTTTTATTAATTTTACACCTTTAAAATTTCATTTTATACATTTAATTACCCGACAATGAACCTTTTCGTTATTATCATTAAGCTTAGTTCTTTTCCAACTTTTTCACCTGTATCTATATATATTTATAAACTAGTGTTCGGCATTTGCGATTTTTCGAGATCGAGATCGAGACTATCGAAAAAATCTCGATTTTTCCAAAAATTGATCGAGACGAGATCGATAATCTCGAAAAAAATCTGCGATATCTCGAAAAATATCGTCGATATATCGTCTCGTGCCGAATAAGGTTGGCGGTTCCGGGTATCCGGAACCGAAAAAACCTCGGATATCCGGAAATTTTCGGTTCGGATACCGGTTCCGTATATCCGAAAATTTCGGTTCGGATATCGGTTCCGTTTACGGATATCCGGTAACAAAACGCCAAAATTTATAAATACTGATCACGAAAAATCTTTTTTAAAAATATCGAAATATCGAAAAATCTTGCGATATTTCTGACTTGACCGATACGAGATCGAGATCGATAATCTCGAAAAATCTCGATATCGAAAAATCTCGATTTTTTCAAAAATTGATCGAGACGAGATCGAGATCGATAATCTCGAAAAAAATCTCGCGATATCTCGAAAAATATCGTCGATATATCGTCTCGTGCCGAACACTAATATAAACCCAGCTTATTATACATTCATTGACTTCCTTATTGAGAGACCTCTTTTGAGAGAGACTTTATCTTAGCCCTGTTGTCTGCCCCATCGAATTGTTTGTATTTAATTAGAAGATAACTTTACATATTTATTTTGGGCTTATCCTCAGTATATCCGAGACTTGAATTTATATGGCTTTTAGTCATCCTCAGTAAATCTGAGAGATTTATCTAATACATAAATAGGTATTTATAATAGTATCTGATGAAAGCTCGGACATAATACCTTCCAACGGTAGCATAATACTCATAGTATTAGGATAAAATTTACCCCATCCCGATGATGTTGAAAAACAATTGTGTTATCAGTAAATTTTATATTAAGAAAAACATTTTTTTTTGAATCAGACAATACGATCAAGCCTTTCTTTCCATTGTTTCCAGTCCAGATTGAAAACCAAACAATTTTATCCCCGTCATCTATGCCACCGATTTTGTGAATTGTTTTATTAGAGTATCTTCTAGAGCAATCTTTATCTCTGAATAGTGAACCCTTTCCATCAACCTCAAATTTTATTTTAGGAATTTGTGGTATTAATGAATCTGGTGTTGTTGGGTTTTTGAACTAAATGTATTAATAATTATTAAAATTCTAATAAAAACGTATAATAAAGAGTTAAGGTCGTTGCTCGATACTAAAATCTGACATTTAGACAGACTAAATAATTGAAAATTTTCTCTAAATTCTTTGGCTCGTGGAGGATTTTGGGGATGGGTATTTGGGAGAGAGACATTCTTTTACATCCTTGACAGTTCCTCCATTAATTTTAAAAGTTCTGAAGGGCGCCCATTCCGTATATAAATCCCCAAAATTTTTACTATTATTAAGGGCCAGTAAGTGTATTATTAATCCTTAGATAATTTTCTCTACAAATCGTCTCAAACACTTAAACTTTCAAAAATATTATTACCATACCCAAACATTAATAGAACAACCACAATCGCGATAAACAAAAAGATTTATGAAGCGTTGCGCTGTTGATGGTAACATATCCAATCCCAGAGCCCAAAGGCCAGAATATTTGTGTAAATATGAACCATTCTTTATTTTAGACAGATATTCACGAGCAAGTTGCTTATCTTGCCCAAGAAAAACTTCATTTATTTTTTCATATTTTACTGTAATAATTAGTAAGATATTATACATAATAGTTATGTTAATTTCTCAAAGATGTACGAATTAAGCCTCAGATGGACACCAAAAATCCAAGCCTCCAAATTTTCTAAATGCCTCTAAATTTTCCTGGGAAAACGATTTGAAAGTAAGCTGTTGGACTTGAAATTTAATGGAATATATAATACATCTTTTCACAAATTGAGCTAAAATAAGGGGCACAGTATTTATAAGAAGGGCACAGTATTAGGGGTATTAGTATTAGGTATTAGTATTATTCACAGTATTAGCACAGTATATACACAGTATTACAAGAAGGGACAGGCTATTTATTTTCGATAAAAACAAACATTTAAGATCGTTTTTTGCAATGTAGACATGTGTATATAAGTCAGCTTTTGTGCCAAATTCGATGTTAAAATGTAGAGTATTGTTTATTGTGTATCTAGATTAAATAATTCTGTAAAGCCTTTTAGGTTTATTTTACTATTTCTCAAGTTAGATTTTAGAAGGAGTGTTTTAAGTCTAATGGGGAAGGATACTTTGATGATTTACGTGCATCCCTTTAAGCAAGGAAGGCAAAACACATTATTTATTAACATTTTTCTTATTAATACAATGGGATTCTGCAATTTTGAGAACCTGATCAACACTTGTAGCTTGTCAATTATGATTAGGGTTGGGGGCCCGATCCGGCCCGGTCCGAAAGATCGAGTCGGGCCTCGAATTTTGGCCCGAAAATGACTCGGTTGCGTCGGGCCGACTTGAAAACTCCAATCCTAAAAAACAAACTTTTGATTTGAAATTGACACAAAAACAGTTGTAGCAAAGGTAATCTCTTCCAAAATATACTCAGTTGAAAGCATAATCCCATGCCATATAGTTGAGGCTGGTTGTCCAGTGGAACACAAATCTTTGTTTTTCAGAACAGCACAAAATTCTTTTCGTTTAAATTCACATTCACTTGTGACGATATTCTTTTAAATTGGAATTTTAAAATTAATACCTGAAGTAAATTATTTTAAAAAGCGAGTAATTTATGGGATAAAATGAAAATTGAAAAAGATGTACTCCTTCATATAGAATTTTTAAGATATCCGGTCTTTTTCGGATCCGGATTCGCTAACCTTACTCACGACCAGACCTGCTCATGGATACGGATATGGATACAGATAATATCAAAATGCCTGCGGATATCCTTCTGTATCCGCCGTAAATATGCGGATACGGATACCAACATCAGTATCCGTGAGCGGGTCTGATTACGACATAGACTGGTGCCGCAAAGCCATGGAGTTTTACTCCTTTCTAATAGGAAAAGTGCGTAGCTTATGGTTGGGGAACCTGAATACTGTAATAAATGAATCTTAAGTAGTTGAAGCAATATTCCTGTCTGTTTATAATCTCACTTGTTCATAATCTCGCAGACGATAAGGAATAGATGCAATAATTCCATTCCGTGTATTATTTCCAACCAATTGGCTTGGGTAACAAATTAACAATCTTTAAGTATTTTAATCTTTTATTTATGAGATACTTCAATTAACTTGTCACAGAGGTAAAAGTTTGGTCTGAAGAAGATCAAGCCGTACGAGCTATGTTCCTTTTGTCCAGGTCGAAGCATGCATTGGTCCATATTTAAGTATGGAATTGCATGATGTGTTTTGGTCATATCCGTTAGAAAAACACTTAAATTATAGATATGATTAACTAATTTTGACATTTTAATTTATTTTTTATTTAAAAAGGGCTGGAAAATTCTGAAATAACTTGAGGAGTTAGACAGGGATGTAATAGAAACTTCAGAAAATTTTAAGAAAATTTTTAAGAATTTAGTTTCGGTTAAATGTCAGATTTTAGCCCTCACCAATATGTCCAGGCATAAAAACCATTCCAAGATCAAAAATGATATCGTGGGAATAATGACGATCTTAGCATTCGAAGGGATTAAAAAGGTCATGAATAATGAAGTTCTATTTATCCCACGAAATCCCTCCTAATCCACAGATATTTCTCCTAAAGACTCATTCTGAAATCCGTTTTCTGCATCAATATCATCGATATCCCTTTAAATCTCCACAAATCCCCAGGTATCTTCTTAATGCTCCACAAGCCTTAGATATTCCTGCTGATCACTAAAATTAACTTAATTACTTTTTATCCTTTCATGGTTTTCAGTTGAGGTATATACAAGATGGACTCAACCATGCGGATTCACTTCTGTCGGGACTCATCTATGCGGATCTAGTTGTGCGGACTGAATCTTGAGGACTCAAATGAGGCGTACCTCTAATCAAGACGTACCCAACTCAATTATTCGGACCGAAAATTCTAAATAAACATTCTTTAAACATACAGCGAATTATTCTCATTTTCGTTTTTATCCTTAGCTACAGCATAAATTAAGAAGGCAAGAATTAAAATAATTGTAAAGTATTTTGCAATCATTCTATAAATTTGCGGTACATACTATGTATACCTTATCTCCCTCCATCGTATTCTCTGCGAAATTTTGTCTTCCCTTCACCTCCGCACTTTTTCTTCTCATAATGATTAAAAAATGGTCTAGGATTAATTTATATTATTTTTTCCTTATAAGGACGTTATTTTTTAATTTTTTCTGTAAACCGAAAAAATAACAAAACATTTCTGTTAACCCTACACGAACCATAAAATGAACCGAATAATTTTCGGCATACATTTTAATTATATTTTATTTTGCATTTTACAAGGTTTAATGCTTATTTGCTTGATAAATATTAATCCTTGAACATTTTATCTGAGTAAAAAGAAGGGAGTAGAAAGAATACAGACTCGAGGAAAAAGATTTGCAGACAATGTATGGGAGATAATCGGATAGTACCAAATTAGTTAATTAAATATTTAATTTTATACATTTAATATTAAATTAAATAGATTAAATAGAATAGATACATAAAATTAAAAATTTTATGGGAGCAGCACAAATTACATTTATAGTACATATATTAATAAAAGATTTATAATCAAATAGTATTAAATTATGATGACTGTTTGGGAAAATATTTTTTATTTGAATAAATAATTTTAATCGACCACCTACATCAGGGATCGCGTCGACAGAAAATTAAATTCCCGATTTTCGGGAATCGTGAATCGGGTCGGCGCGATCCCTGACCTACATGTTCTAGCTCTGAACAAAATTTAAATTTAATTTATGACGTCTACAACTGGATAACATAATGGCATGCTCTATCAAATGGTACAAAAAACTTTAAAATTATCAACCCGTACTCGGTTTATAGCGCGGGGATCAGTTGAACTGCTCCGCAAATTCAAGCCCGATTTAATTAAATTATTGTCAATTGTTGTAAAAATATTTCTAGCTTTACAGTCTGAATCTAACCGAAACGTTCCGTTCCGAATTTCAGAAAAAATATTCCAAGGATCAACCATCCTTTTATTTTTATTCTTCTTTTTTATGAATCTACTTATTTGAATCCAAAAATAATTTTTGTGTATTCCTTTACTTAAATATCCATTAAAAGATTTACTTTAAATAGAAAGTATTAAACTTTGTAGATTAAGTTTATTTTTAGATCATTTTCTAAAAATGTGACAAAATAAATAAATAAATTTAAAAATATTTAATGACGTTAATCTTTGATTTTTTTGATTTTTTAGAATTTTATTTAATATTATTTGTATATTTTATTTATTTGAAAATTATGTTTTCTCAATGATTATTTTAATTTACAAAGATATTGAATTTATCAATTTATTAACTTGTTAAGTTATCCAATTTTCTTAGGAATATTAGGGTGTATAGCAGGGTTGCGTCGTAATTACGAATTACGGCGTTTTTTCAGTTACGAATTACGATTACGAAAATTTTTTAAAAATTACGATTACGAAAAAAATTTTCGATTACGACGCAACTCTGGTGTTATAGATTTTGAGCCCCATAGAGTTAAAAATTCATAACTTTTCTAATACTTAACCGATTTACTTAATATCTTTTTTATTTTATTTACAATTATTTTTGAAAATATTTTGCCATTTTATTTCAATATTTTATGGACATATTTCCCGATTTTATTTCAATATAAATCCGATCCCTACTTATAATTAGGGTTGCCAAAATGGCCCGACTCGGACCGAAAGATCGTGTCGGGCTTGAGATGTTTGGCCCGAAAAAGACTCGTACGGCCCGGCTCGATAAAAACAAGCCCGAAAAAAATGCCTCGACCGATTTGCCTCGACCGAAAAAATGCCTCGACCGATTTTCTTAATTAATTTTTTTCCAAAATAATTTAATAAAACAATTAATTATTTAAAATATTATAAATATTAAAATTTAAAAAATATTCTCAATTAATTATTAAAAGTCAAAAACCATTTTTACTAAAATAGCTTTCAACATCTTCTTTTTTTGCTTAAAAAATATTTAATATAAATTATTTAAAAAGAAATAAATATTTCTTAATTGACTAAAACATCATTTTAAAATAATTTCCATTAAGTCTTACATTTTTCCTCGTGAATATTGGTCTCGAAAAATGCAACTTTGTGAAGGAAAAAAAATTTTAAATTAAAAATTTTTTATTTGGAAGAGGGAAGTAAAAGGGAGTTTTACTAAATCCCTTCCTTTTAAAGACGAATTTTATTTAAATTTAAAAAGTTTTAATTTTTCTATTAAGTTTAATCCTTTAAAGAAACTATTTACATATTTATGATTTTTTAATGTATCTCATTTTTTGAAAATTTTCGAATATATAAAATGATTGCATCTTTTCCTTATTATTATTTCACCCTAATTTTTAAAATATTTAGTGTATATTTTATCAATTTAAACCAATACTTTATTAATCTTTTATACAATAAACTTTTTACCGGCTGTTAAAAATGGGAATACACCAAGGGACAATTTTCAATGGGGAATCTGTTGTGTCCGCACTTGCAGAAAGAATATAAGTGAAAATAAATAACCCAGCAATGGGTTGGATGGTGGCACAGTCGGTTGTGCTTTCGGTTTGGGCTCATTCCATGATGGTTTCCGTTAAAACCCATGGTCAATGCATAGGGCGTCGGGCTCCTGTCCAAATTTTACGTCCCAAAATTGACGGCTACAAACATACAACCTAATAAAACACGTATATTTCGAAATTTTTGTGGTGAATTTTAAGAAAACCTTTGAGACGAAAATTTCAATGCTGAAAATTCTCGACTTGGTAATTTTCCCTTTATTTTCTCTATAGTAAATTGAATACAATAGGATCACAATGATTATTAATGAAAGATGACACTTTTAAGCACCATTAGCCACCAAATTTAAAAAATATATAATCACGTGGGATTTTACGTTTTACACATGAGTGAGGTCTGACTGTATTAAACTCTAATTGCACTAAAAAATTCTTTTAAAAAATTTTTAAAAATTTTTCGAAAATTTCCCATCACTTTACTCAAATTTTCTCATCCATTTCCACTTTTTAAGTGCACATAAATTCTTTAATAATTTTAAATTAAAACTTATTTAAATTAAATTTCACATCATTCCTTTTACGAATTTTTAATTTTAAAAAGAAGCTCCGCCTTTTTTTTACTAAAATGAATTTTCCTCCTCTTCTCAGACATTCTTTGCGCATTTAAAAAATTCTTTTAATACAAAAACTTTATATTTTTCTCAAAATTTTTTAAAAGAAAATTTTTTTTCATTGAGTAATTTTTAATAAAAATTGAGGAAGCCTTTGAATTAACTAATTTACTATGAAAATATTTAAAAAGAGAGAAGCCTTTTAGTAGGCTAGAAATATTAAAGTGCTAAATATTTTTTAATTTTTGTTTTTACTTGACTCAAAATTGGTATTTTTAAATATATGATAAAAATTTAGTGTAAGGATGTTTCACCTAGAGCTTTTAAAACGCGTAGGCGGGGGTTAAACGATCTAAAAGGATAAAAGAGTAAGCAATAGTCGATGCCCCGGTAGCTACTGTACATGGTGAGCCTAGCAATAACTGTCAAGGTGTTGCAGGTTCAATCCTGCTTGGTGACAGGATCTTCTTATAACCCAGACCACTCAAAATAAAAATTGTACTGTCAGCAGAGAGTTTACCCATGTGTGTTTCCCTCTAAAGGATGGAGAGATGTGCTACAAGATAATTTAATTAAATTCTCAGAAGAATTTCTCTATTGTTTCATTAATATCATAAAATGTATCTATTGGTTATCCTAAATTTAAAGATAGAATTCTTGATTTAACCCTTGGGCTAGAACAATCAAGATAAAACTGAAGGTTTATATAACTTTACTTTTTAAACGGTTACAAAACAAGTCTTAAAAAAGGGCATAGAATTGGGTTTATGAGCTAAAATTTACCCGAGAGGCAACGATTTAGGCAATTTTAGTTATTTCACTTAACAAGTTAATAATTCCCAATAGAGCTTTATGGCTCTTTCTTTAGCTTTTGTAATTATAACCAAATTTAGGGTACGGTATCTCAGCCCCTGTATGAGTCCGCACGAAAAATTTTTCCGCACGAAAAAGCTTTTGTAATTAATCTTAAACCTGTAGCTTTTTCAAAAACATGAGTATTTAAAGTACATATGTAATTAAATAATAGCAACAAAACATAACTTTACCACGATCCTAATAATCTTTACTATAATTTAAAAACATTTATTATGGCTTCATTTAATAGTATATCCACTTGCGTTAAATTAAATCAACAACAACGAAGCCAAAATGATATTAGATAATCCCCTTTCTTTTTATTAAAAATATTATTCGGTTTTTATTATTTTAATAAAAATTCCGTCATCGAATTTTAGCACATTTTTCCTCCTTGTAAACTACCTTTTTTTACTACCTTTGATGCCGTCAATTTTAGGCATAGATTTAATAAACACTATCGGAAATAGGGATACTTGTACACAATTATGGTTGGTCACAACTGCTTTGAACCGTTACGTCGTTTTTCAGTTAGCTTTTTCCCGGTTTTTTACCGACCCTAAGTTTTTAGCTAGATTTGCATCCAAGAAAATTGAATTCCTCCTCTAGGCCAGAGGTGGGTCGGAACAGTCCGAGGTGTCGGAAATTGGAAGAGCCGGAAATCGGAACTTTCTCAAAGTCGGAAATCGGAAATCAAAATTTTTTTTCGGAAATCGCAAATCATATCTCTTCATTTTATTCTTTTTTTGAGAACTAAAATTATTAAATAATTCCGGATAACAAGACTCTTCATCTAATTTATTCAAATATTTTTGCTACTAAATTTATTTTATTTGTTTTATTTTTCTAAATTTTATTATCATTTCATATTTTTAACTTATTTATATCTTATTTATTTCAGAAATTTATTCAATCATGTTATTATTACTTTACGTCTCGTTCCTTACACTAACACAGACAGAAGCTATCCGTGGGGCTTTATTCCGTACCGGCCGGTCAGCCGACGAAGAAATGTCTCCTCAACTAGTTGGAATAGCTAATAATGCTTTTAACCCTGATAATTTGCCGGGAAATTGTCCTGAGGATGAGGAAGAAGAACAATTTTTAAGTATGGCATCGCATCCAGCACTAATGGTGGATTTGAGACAATTACTAAAATTCTCACGGGAGAGAGCCTTGGCTGGGGAGGGGAGAGAATTGGTGAGAAAAATTTTTTGGTTAAAAATATTACTGTAATATAAGATTAATTCTCGTTTTTATTATTCTATATGAGGCTCCTAAATGGTTTTTAAATTAGGTAAAGTATATTTAATAAAATCAAAAAATAAATTGGCAAATATTTAAATCAGAAATACCGTAAATGCTCTCTCTAATAAAACCACTTGTGCGTCTATTCTTCGATCCTCTGATAGGGTGTGCTCATGTTAGAGAGTGTGCTACAAACAGAGATTCTAATTCTATTAGAGCATTTATGGTACGGTACACCTCAATTGAGTCCCGACTCAACTGAGTCGCGGACCCTATAACTTATGAAGGGATGGTCAATTCAATCAGTTTCGAAACATCAATCTCCTTTCTGGAATAAAATGCAAAATAAAATTAGAAATTTTGCGGGTACACCCCAACCTACCGCGAGGCCAACCTACCGCCGAGCTATAACTTCGTTCAGAATTGTCGAAATCGGGACACCCTGGTATGCTTCGATGCGCCTCGACGAGCTGAATCGAACCATACTAGGGCGTCCCGGATTCGACAATTCTGAACGAAGTTATAGCTCGGCGGTAGGTTGGGCTCGCGGTAGGTTGGCCTGCTCCCAAATTTTGCTTACTTTCTATACTTAAATCACATAAATTTCATTAAATTGTTAACATTAATTTAAAATCAAAATTTAAGGTCCAACCTAACATCAATTCAAAATTTACCAACGAATTAAAAGCTACTCAACAATACAAATCAAAACGTATGTCAAATGCTAGAAGAGCTAATGCTCCATGGAAATCACCTAGACTTGCTGCATATATTGCTTTACTTAGAAATTCATATAAAAATAATTACCCCGGTTCTCTTTAAGAAAAAAAAAGAAATTTTGTGATTAAAAAATTTTTATATTTTTATTCATAATATTCAATATTTTTGCTTTTTAAAAAGCATTTTTATCAAAAAAATTTTTTGTGTTGTCTGTGTATATTTAAAATAATTAAAATTTAGAAAAAAATATCTAATTTTATGGAAATAATTATTATCATAATCCAGGGTTCGTACTAGAGATCGGCACGGGAGGGATCCCGGGCGGGATTTTACGGGATCCCGTCCCGAAATCCCGGGTTTTTAGCGACGAACGGGATTTCTAAGACTCCGGGATTGACGGGATTAATCCCGCGGGATCCCTCCCGTTCGATTTTTTCAAACTCAATCCCGTTAAGGGATACCGGAAATGCGAGTTTGCCGATCTCTAGTTCGTATATGTGCGGATTTTGGGATTTTGGTACTTTTTGGTTCTGCCACACCCCTCCCATATATACGAAGGATATACACTGTCACAAAAGTATTTAATTTCTACTTATTTTGAAATTCTACAAAAAATACAGTAAAATGCTTATACTTTTGTGACACATAAGTTTCGAGAAAATTCAATTTTAAAATTTCTAAGTTGAGAAAATTTCTGAAACATTTTTATTGATGTTTTGGATCCCTGTAAGGAAAAAATAATACTTGGAATTATGTATTTTTTACAAAAATTTTGGGGTATATTTTATATTTTTCCCTCATATGTACAGAATGGCTAGACTTGCTCCTTTCTAGGGGAGATTTATTTAAGGGAAAACTGAGTTTTAAACAAATTTTTAAGCACTTTATTTCATTTAATGATTAACTACTAATTTTATTTGTGTAATTCTTGATTATTTTTAATCAATTTTCATCATTCGTTTTCTTTGTATTCACTCCTAAAAATTAGAAAATTTTTAATTTATTTGTTTTTCAAGTTTTTTTTTAATTTATTCTACATATCACTTAAAAGCAGAGGTGGGTCAGAATTCCGATTTCCGAAAAAAAATTAATTTCCGATTTCAGAGTTCCGAAAAAAATTTTGATTTCCGAGTTCCGACTTTTGAGCCAGTTCCGATTTCACGCTCTTCCGATTTCCGACACCTCTGACTGTTCCGACCCACATCTACTTATTGTTAGTTTGAACTTTACCTCTTCCTCCTCCTCCTCCTCTTCATCTTCTTCAACTTCTTCCTCCTCAACTTCTTCCTCTTCCACCTCCTTTTCTGCCGGCTCTTCATTCTTTTCCTCTTCCTTTGGTTTTGTTTCAACTTTAGCAGAATCTCCACTATCACTTAGTTTTGAGGACTTTAAATTTTATATTTATTTATTAAACCCTAACATAATCCAACCTCTCTTTCTTCAAATTTTCTCTTATATTTTTCAAAAGGATGACTAAATAATTAAAAATAAATTTAGGAAAGGAAGATGAAATTTACGTATCCGATCCAGCTGATGCGGAACCGGGTGGGCGATTTTCTTCCCACTCGCGCATTGCAGCTTCGTACTCCTCTACCCTAGAAATGGATTATTTTAATGAAAATTATTTTAAAATTGGTCATTAATCTGTCACAAGCATGCTTGTGAAGCAGGGATGCAAGAATTACGAAATTTTGCAGGTTCCAGTTCTTGAACCGGTTCCAGAAATGTATGGGTTCCACGCATTCAGTTCCGGAACTGGAACCCCCGCATCACTGATTACAAGATCAAGGTTGCTCAACTTTCCCTAATTTATTCGAATTTTTATTTTCAAAAAATAATTGGGTTGTTTCGCACGGGGGATAGGTGGAGGTCGACCAATTCCATCTGTCCGGAGATTTTCAGCAAGGTTGTGCGTCATAACGTTTTGCGTTTTGGCGTCCATTTTGGCCGATTTTTGGCGTTTTGCTTTTGGCGTATTTTTAAATTTGAAAAATTGGCGTTTTGCGCGCCACACGAAAATTTTGGCGCACATCCCTGATTTTCAGCCTCCCAATTCTAAATAAACCAAACCATTCTTTTTTCCACCCCATTCTAGTCATTGTATTACGAGGCGTTCCAAAGCCTGTCATTCCCTTTTGTGAAGCTAATTTATTTGTGCCAGACTTTAAATTAGTAATTAAAAATAATTCGTTTTTTATTTTTTAATACTTGAAGAGGCACAATCCCTTCCGATTTTAATCGCGAGTCTTCAGGTATTTCTTTTCCGCCGGTTGTGTGGGGCAGAACATCACGTACCTATTTAATTATTTAATATAGAAATAATTACGTTCATTATGGTCGGAAATTATTATTAAATATAAACTCCTTTGCCTTAAAAACTTGATATAAGATGCATGTATTAGAGTTTCACCGAAAGTTTCGGTTCCGGTTCCTGAAAGTTTCAATGTTTTTTGGTTCCGGTTCCAGGAACCGGAACTCAAATTGGATCCGGTTCCAGTCAAAATTTCGGTTCCGGTGAAACACTAGTATGTATGTTAAATGGAAGCCACCTAAACAGATTCATTGCCCAAATAAATTTTAAAAATATGTGTTTTCAATAGAGGGGTATTTAGGGCATATCAGTGAACGAGCCGTCCCGATCGCTGAAAATCGGGAATTCCAGACGTTTTTTTGGTCGGAAATTCCAAATTCACGAAAATCGGGAATTTTTTTTTGTCGGCTCGTTCCCTGGTGCCTATTTATTGGCATATGAAAATTAAGGTTGTACTATATTTGATAAACCCAAATTTATGGTGCATGCTTAAATTTGGATGTTATTGGGTGTAGAGGAAGGCCTAAATAACAAATCCTATTTGAGATACACGTCGATATAAGTAAAGCCTGGACCTAGAAGAGATCTCGATAAAAATCTCGGTTATCTAGACGGGATTTTTCCAGATCCAGATTAGATTTTTGTACGACACTCCCAGTACGGGCTCTAGTTATATGGTACAAAATTTCAGTTAAGATGAGGTTCGACTATTTTATATTTACTTTTAAAAATCCTCCCGTTCCCTTTTGTGAAGCAAATTTATTTTGGCCAGAATACCAAGGAGTAAATTCTGAGCTAGCACGAATATTTTCTTCCCTTTAAAAATATTCTCTTATAATTTAAATTTCTTATGAAATTTCTTTACGTAAATCCAAGCCCATCAATATCTTGTGTTGCCTGTCTGAATGCCCCAAGCTGAAACAAAATTTTAAATTAAATTATTGGGAACTAAGCAAAATTTTTTAATAATTCACCCCCGGTGCACCCAACATTCCTTGTTGAGAAGCAAATATATTAGTGCCATATTGATAACAAAGCTTAAATAAAAATTAAATTTTAGTGTTGATTAATTTGAAGTTTCATAGACTAATTCTTTTTCTAAAATTACGTCACAACCAGTGCTTCGAAATTTTGATTTTGCCAGGGAGTACGAGTACGAATTTTGGTACGAGCTTCGAAGCACTGATCACAACCTGACTAATATTTTATAAAATTTCCTAGATACTTGATAAACCATAAATACTCTAATATAAGCCCAGCCTCTTGTACAAGTCCACCTCCAATTTAAGCCCATTTGAGGAGACCTATTGAAAAATATAAGCCCAGGGCCCCTATTAGAGTATTTACGATATGTTATGAAAAGATTTGTTTGCTGGGGTTATTATTACTTTTTCAACCCTTTAATTTTCCGGAAAATTTTCCGGAAATCTTACTTTAAGGCTAAATCTAAAGCAAGCAACTGCATGTTTTTCATGCCATAGAGAATGCTAACTTGCATTTTTACATAAATATTGTAAGTATGATTCACCTAGAGCATTTAAAACGCTTAGGCTGGAGTTAAACGATCTAAAAGGATAAAATAGAAAGCATTAGTCGTCGCCCCTGTAGCTCAGTTGTAGAGCTCCTATAAGTGGTGAGCGAAAGCGCCTTGCATTAACAACGAGGAGGCGCAGGTTCAAATCATGTCCGGTGGCTAAACTTTTTATATAAATTAAGCACTTATAACTTCGGCTTTTGATGGAATTTTCTTCATTATTTTTCAAAATAATTTTGTGAAATATTTTTAAAAATATTACCAATCCATGTGTTCGCCTGTCATTAGGCAAACGTCCACGAATATTTGGCACTTGATTTCGAGGTGCTCCCATATTTACCTTTTTTAACAAATTATTTTTTAATTTTAATTTAATTACCTCTCCAGCCTGTGTAGCAAAGCCATAATCCCCGCTTTGTTTAGGCAAAATCCCCTCTCCTTCCTTTTCCAAAATTGTTTCCCATTCCTTTTAAATATTTATTTTAATAGGGTTTGAATTTTATTTTTCTAATAAAATTTTATTTTTCTAATAAATTCCCCTTCAGATCCATCAAGTAACGAATCATTTTACTCTTCAATGATCCTATGGACACCTGGTGCCTATTTTAATTGTCCACAGATTCTGTAGATGTTTCCACAGAATCTGTGGACTCCTTTCTCCGCAGAATCTGTGGAATATTTAAAACAGGATTTCTGTGGTTCTGTGGTCTGTGCACAGAATGCAGAACGCAGAATCTGTGGAATTAAAATAGGCCCCTGGTAGTTTTTAATTTTTCAATTTTTATGAGAACTAATTTAACGGCACGCTTATATTTCTCTCAATCTCCTTTCAAAGGGCCCTCTCATAATTACATTTCTTTAAAATTCCATTCCAAGTTCTATTTCTATTTCAAAATTTTTTAGATTCTATTTTCCTATTTTGACGATTCCAATAATTTAGCCCTTAATAGTTACAATTTTGAAAATTTCCCCAAATTTATTACAATTAAAAAATACCTTCTTGTATTCCACATTGGGACACTAAACAGAAAAATATTGTTAATATAACTATATTTTTTTAGTTTGCCTGATTTCTGTTTGCACCTATCGGTGTTTGTCCTGCCTGTGATGCGTATAAATTTGTACCTTTATAAAAATTAAAAATTTCCACATTAAGGTTGGCGGATAGTTGGAAATCCTTTGATATCCGGATCCGATATCACAAGTGAAAATTTCCGAATCTCCGGGCTTTTTTCGAATCCGGATCCGCCGACCTTAATTTACATACACAATGTTTTCCCCTAAGTAAGTAATTTATCAATGACTATCCAGATCTCAAATTAGAATACCGTAGATACTAGTGTTGAGTATGACTTGTGCGAAGTATTTAAAATTTCGAAGTGCTTACTTATAGTACTCGTTCCTGTGTACGAAGAAAGAAAAAATTAGGGACTTTACGAAGTACGATTACGGTAATATTTTGTATTTCCAAATAAAGTTCGTGAGAACCTGGAGAAAATTTTGAATCGAAACATAGGTAAATTTATTATTTTAACAATAAAAACAAAAAAAATTTTTTAATTATTACCGCATTGTGGGCGAAGAAATTCTTCAGATTTTCTGTCTGGCTCAATATAACTTTAACCGAAAATTTTAATTATTTTTAAATTATTTAATAACCCCAATTTTTTATCCTTTGTAATATTTAAACGAGGCATTCCAGGAGCTATATTTTCAGTTTAAAAAATTAATTTACGCTCTAATTTATCCTTTTACCAGTCATTCCACGTTGAGTTTCGAATTTATTAGTCCCCGCTTGCATCGAAAGAAAACTTTAAAAAATCCGAATTTAATTAAAATAATTAAATCTACGTGTCCCCAGCTTTAAGTTTTTCATAATTCCAACGTCTCCGTACTCCACCCTCGCCATTTTGCTGCAAATATTTTTAATTTTTATTTTATGTATAATGATCTCATTAATATACAGGGTGACAAAAAAGTAACCGAACTGATTATTTTAAGCATAAATTTATTCAACTTATAAATAATGGGATCATGTCAAGCTTATATGATAGAGAATTAAACAAGGAACAGATATAATTTTTATATAATTTTGGAAGTGCCCTCACTTTGTTCGGAAACAAAAATTTGTTTTGAATCCCTAGTGGAATATTTTTGTAAACCAGGAAAAATTCTCTTTATTAAAGCTTCATAAGAACCCTTATTTGATGTCCCAGTTTTCTTTCTGATTTATTCGATGAAATTCCGAAGGTATGAATCCTGATATTGTAAAGTAGGTACCTAGCTATCTAATTCCTAAAGCTGTGCAGAAAGCGGCGTGTGTAATTAATGCGCTAGAAATAATTTTGACTGTCGCCGAATAATCTTTTGCATTAGCCGAAGGATAATAACTATAACCCAGCTAGCTTTATCTACCAAGCTAACTTTAATATAAACAGATTTTAGAAAAAGTTTTTGCCAGTAAATATAAGCTAAGGATCAGCCTTGTTAGAGGTAAAATTTGATTCAAAAATTTAATTGTATTTTATGCAGTACTTTTCAGAAGCTTGGTAAAATATTTTAAATCAAACTTTTAACTGAATTTTGATAATATTGAATTTTGCCCGATCCCTAGTATATAATACCCCTAAAATTTCACAAATTGACAATCACTCAATTTGAAAATCACTTCTTAAAAATTTTCTCGAATTGTATTTTCTATCCCTTATTTTTCAAAAACCAACCTCATCTTCCATGCTATTTTAAAAATTTAATTGAGAAATTTTTATTTTCTGGCAAGAATATTAAAAAACAATAAAAACACTATAAAGAAAGAATTTTTTAAAAAATTTGAGGGGCTCTTTTGACTTGAAATGATTAAAAAAAGTTAAATATATTTTAAACTAATGTTTCTTTACTTTTATTTTTGTAGGCTAACATTGACTAAAGTGAGGATTTTGTGTTTGAATAGCAAAAAACTACAATAAAAGAGCGGTAAAATTATTTTAGTAGGAACAGATATCTCTGAAAGATAAAGGTATATTTAGGCGCCGAATGGGTGAGGGAGAGAAAGGTGAGGGAGAGAAAAACTGATATACCGTATTTGCTCTAATTGAATGACAGTCATTCTATTTTTCAATACCCCAGAAATTTGTCATTCAATTAGAGAGGTCATTCAAATAGAGGAGTCATTCAATTAGAGCAAATACGGTATTTCTGTTCCGAATGTTAATCAGAGAGAACTTTTTCCTAGGGCGGATTTTTGGAAATTTCAGAATTTTATCCCTTTTTTGCATTTAAATAATTTTAGTCTTGAATTAGTAAATGAAGAGACAGGACAAAATAAAAGTGAAGGTGTATTATAAAGGGTGCCGGAATTTTCGTCTCTGGAACTTTCGTCTCCAAGACTTTTCGGAACTTTTGTCTCCAACATTTTCGGAATTCTCGTCTCCAGCGGAATATTCGTCACCAAGGAAATAAACAGAATATTCGTCTCCGCAATTTTCGTCTCCGCTATTTATAACACTTCAAATTACCGTATATACTCAATTAATTACCCTGGGTAATTATTTTTTCGACCTCTCTCTAGAGAGGGTAATTGATAGAGTCGGGGTAATTAATAGAGGTTATTTTAGAGAGGCTAATAATGGCTATTTTTAATGGGGTAATTATTGTTTCAACCTTTCGCTGTAGGGGGTAACTAATATAGGCGGGGTAATTATTTGAGGGAGGGTAATTAATAGAGTATATATATCTCTCAAATTCCCCGACTTTCGGGGACGGGGTACAACCCTATTATTCAGTCAAGAAAGCAGATCGCGCCACTTATTTAACGCCAAACTGGCCAAGTCCTCAATATCCCCCTCAAATCCTCTTTTCTTAGTAGATCCTTTTCTCTCTCTTAAAATAAATGTGTAGAGGTATATTCTTGAATGCGCAGGCGTTGTTGCTTACGAAGAAAAAAACATAAAAGATGATAACGGAAAGAATTTTTTGTTTGTTTTTGACTGCTCAACTTTCTCCACTTCCGTTGAAGTTTTTTTTATTTTTGCTTCTTTTATCTTTCATAAGAAAATGTAAAGTTGAATGCATCGAAACAGGGAACATTTTAAAAATAAAATTTTTATATTTCAAAATTTGTGGATTAAAAAATAATTAAAAAAGTTTAGGTTGTCATTCATAATGCATATATCCGTTGTAGCTAAGAAATCCCATCTTATGATAATGTTTGAAAGGAGGTGGTATTGGAACCCCCATTTAGTTACCAAAAACTTAAGTTCTGTACTTGGAGACAAAATTCCAAAGTGCCCAGTTTAACTTTAACAGATTTCCGTAACGTTTGCCTAAAATATTGAATCAAAGTTTTTGATACATATTAAAATATGTATCCCATCTTCGCGGGCCTCACCATTTTTATGGGGTAAAATATAACTGGAATAAATGAGAAAAATGCAAAAAATAAGACATGATTGTTTATGGTTTTTAATAAAAATCTAGGCAAGATCTAGATATAATGGAGTAATTTTCAACTTTTCACTTTATTATATTTAAAATACCTCTACATGTTAATATTTAAATAAAAAATAAACAATATTTATTTTATAATAATATAAAATTATAAAATATTCGGAATTATGTATAAAAATTAAAAAATATTTCTTTTTCTTAATTTCCTCATTCAAAAGTAAAAAATAGAAAAATTCAAATATGTCCAGCTATAGCTCAGTTGGTAGAGCGTGGGACTGTAGTTGTTTAGCCGTGATCCTGATGTCGCTGGTTCGAATCCGGCTAGCTGGAATTTGTTTTTATTAATTTTTTAATAAAATTTTTTAAACTTTCAATTCATTAAAAATTAATTTAAAAATTGTCAATTAATTTTAAAACTTTTTACACCAAAAACAAAATAAATACATATAGCTAAACTTGGGAAAATTGGTTTTAAATTAAATTTAATTTTATAGAAGCGCTTCAAACTCATGATTTCTAAACGTATGAATTTAACGGATTAAGGGAAATATTGGTAGATTTGGCAGGATCTGGAGGGGATATTAACGATTTACAATGATTAGATAGTCCCCTATATACCTCCAGACATCCTCTCTATATAATCTGGGATTTGGTAGGGTTAATTTGGATTTGTAGGATTAAGGCGGATATCGGGGATTTATTTTGTTTGCGGGATAAATTTGGGTTTAAATATTATCGGGGGATTTTGCAGGACTAAGGGGCATATCCGCAATTTGGAATAGGCTGTACGAAATAAAAAAAATTTTTATTTCTAATCGAAACGAAATAAAAAAATATTCTCATAAATCTGTCAATATTCCCTTAGCTATTTCGATATTCTTATTAATCCCCAATCCATCGATGTCTCAGTCTTCCTAAACTAATCCTCCTCAACTTAAACCCCTAATCTATTTTAATCCCTACATAGTTAGTCCCAATAAATCCCTTTTTAGTTACTTCTAATCCCTCAATATCCTTCAATTAGGTAGCCCAGCCCTGATTTTGAAGGATTAAGGGATAAGACGAGGGAATACAAGTTATTTGAATAATAAATCGTATTATTAGCGCCTCAGGCGAAGATTTTTCAACTTTTGCCTGTTTAAGGAAACAGTATTGACCAAAAAGTAAGAATATTTTATAAAATTTACTCGAAATCGGACCAGTGCCGGGCCCGGGTTTTTCAGATGCGACCCGGGCCGCTTCCGGGCTAAAAATCTCTAAAACCAGGAAAACCCCGATTTTCTCAAAATACCCTGTTTCCGGGCTACCGGGCCCGTGACCGGGTTTTTCCAGCCCGGTCCTGGTCCGAGCTCTAATCATGATATAAAATTTAATTTTTTAAATTTTATTTAAATTTTTATTTATTTAATTAAATTTAAAAAATTATTTACACGTTTTAATCAATAAAAGAGAATCGACTCGTCTCACAAGACATCGAATGACATAACCTTTGAATTTCTTCGATTGATTTATCGTAAAATCGGGAAAATAATTTTTAAAAAATCGAGAATTTTGAAAAAAAAAATTAAAGTCTGAAAATATAAAAAATAATTTTTCTTTTCGAAGTAACTATAGCTAGACAAATCAAGTTTTGTCATTTTTGAATTCTTTTACTTGCAGTAATCTTCATCAGTGTTTGGAAGCTCGTACCAAAATTCGTACTCGCACTCATACCTGTACACGTACTCGGACCTGTGTTGACTACGAGCAATTTTCAAAATTCCAAACATTTTCTTCATGCAGTCAGGCTATTCCACACCCTCGTTAATTTAAACATAATAACTAGTGACCGGTAAAATTGATTTTTCCGGATCCGGATCCCGGATTGCAACTGGAGCCGGACCGGATCCGGCCGGATTTCTCCGGATTAATCCGGTCCGGTTTTAATCCGGAAATTTAAAAAAAACCCCGGATTTGGGACTCCGGAAAAATCCGGCCGGATCCGGTCCGGCCCGGTCACTAATAATAACTACTTTTAAGACTTTAAAGGCATTGAAAGTCTCGATATTCTAATTTAATTATTAACCCTCGTTATTAAAAATTTTCTCTTAAAAATAATTAATTTTTCCGGTGAATCGCCTGCCTCTCCTCTCATTTTAAATGAAAGAGGGAGCTTAGCTTGATAGCTTGCCCTTCACTTCTAAATTCTTTACCTTCCCTAGCTAAATTTAAATTTATTAAATATTACGGGCAATGCTGCTTTGAAAAATAATTTTAAAATCGAATTTCCAAACAGCTCTAAGTAAGGAAAGCCAATTCATGTGATAACCATCTCAGCTAAAAGGGTTGCTTGACGCTGCATTATACACTATGGGCATTTATACGCCCCCTCAATAAATTTAATATAAAGGTTACTATTTATTTCACTCACTTCACCGATTAAATTATTTTATAATTAATTTCTTATTTTTTAAATGCTAAAGCAATTACCTTAATAAAGGCAATGAATAAAGGCAATGAATCCTTTCTAGTTTATTCCTTTCTTTCACTTCTTGTCAGCTAATCAGTGTCTGAATTCTAGTAAAAGATCCCATTTATTGGATATTTAAATTCTAACCAAATATTTAAATATAGCATTTATTGTTTAGTTAAACTAGAGGTCGGAAAATCGCGTTTGCGAGATCCCGCGGGATAAAATTTTTTAAAAATCTTTGCGGGACGGGACCTCGCGGGATAAATCCCGCAAAATCCACTACCGCAAAATCCCGCAAATCGAAAAAATGCGAGATTGCGGGAGCGATATTCTGCAAAATCCCGCGCGGGATCCCGTCCTGCGCCGACTTATAATTTAAAACATTAAATATTTTTTATATCTTTTTAAATATTTTTAAATTAATTCCAGAAATTAATGAAGTATTCTATACTTTTATTTCTTTGTTTATTTTTGAAGCCAATTCTGATTGATTCAGCTGGTAGCGATGATGAACATCAGTTCAATCCTTATCAACCTCGAGATGTTGGAACAAGCGGGACAGGGACTGATGAGCATGAAGGAACTGGAAGTATACCCACAACTGAAGGATATTCGCAAGACATGTATCCTTCTAGCCTACAACCTTCTCATAATTTGTCTGATTTGGATCTTAATCTTGGCTCTAATCCCTTTCTTACACATTCACCTCTACAACAGCATCAAGAAATTGAAGCAATTCATGAAGAAACAGCCGATACTTCGAGAAGAGGTAAAATTTCTAATGAAAAATTAAGTTAATAATTAAATATCAAAAATTAAGATGCTTATGCTAACCGACGTATATGGATTGAGAAATTAAATGAGGACAAGGAAAAATATGAGCTGGTCAAAAATAACGAAAAAATCGAGATTTACTGCCGACGATGCGAAAAAATCGTAGGAAGATTTAGAAAAAAATTTAGAATTAAATTTAAAAAAAATTTAAAAAAATTTAGCTATTAGTAGTGCTTCGGTTTGTGTAGTGATTCACTATAGTTTATTGAATAAAAGCCATTTTTAGCGTCCGTCTGTTTAAATAATCTAGCCTGGCCAGTCCCAGATCTTCTTCGTTATTCCAGACCATTCCACTTAGATTGATCATTTCTACCTCTGATAAACTGATATTTTTGTAAACCCGAACAAACATACTTGTACGAATTTCACGTAATTTTAAATATTTTTAGATTAACTCAATAAGGCAAGTAAATATTGAACTACATAACATAAATCATCAGAAAATGGAAACTCCAATAAAAGACGAAAAAGGTACGAATTTAGTCTAAACTTCACTTTACGGTTCTGTTACCGATTTGGATTATTTATATGTCATTCGAAAGAAAATCGCATAAATCGACGAGCTCTTTCAGATGAACTTCATATGTAAAATCGAATTTTTCACGCTAAAATGAGCTTACTCCCCCCTATAGTTTTTGACCATTTGAGCCCTATATCTCGGCCCACAATTGAGTCCGCGGGCTAATTTTAGTGTGGTTGACTCAGCTCGACGAGCTCTTTCGAACGACATGTAAATAATCCAAATCGGGATCAGGCCTGTAAAGTGGAGTTAGGCCCGAATTTAAACTAGGATTCATAGTAATCGAAAGTTAACATACTTTACTTTATTCCTCATTCTCATCCTTATTAATCCATCTTTATCCCACCCAAAACAAATTAAACATAATTTTAGAAGCAATTTTTAACCCATCATAGTCGATCCCATTAATCCCAATTCCATTTTAAATATCCCATGCTTATTAAATAAATCCATTAATTAATAAAAATGTACGTAGAACGTGGAAAGCTTTTGGAAAAACTTCAAAGAATTAAACAAAAAACGGAAGAACAAAGAAATGAAAGATTAGATTATATTACAATTGACGAATTTGCCGGTTATTTGGTTTGTGAAGCATGCAAGGAATATAATTTTGTGAAGTTTTTAGTTTGTTAATCAGATAAAAATTTAAATTCGATTTAAAAATTTCAGATGAAGTCTAGAAATTATAATGATCTTTCCAATCATTTCAAATCTAACTCTCATTTTGAAGCAATGAAACGTAAAATAATTTTTAATTAAACATTGATTAATAAGCTTAAAAGGATACGGCCCACTTTGTCGCGCGGCCACATTGTCGCCGAGCCATAACTTGCTTTAAGATTTCCGAATCTTTCCAAATTTAGTATTAAACGATTCCTCTCATCGAGCTAAAGAGATTGGTACCAAAATTGATAAGGGCCAGATATTTTTTAGCAAGTTATGGCTCGGCGACAATGTGGCCGCACGACAATGTGGGCGTGTCCCGCTTAAAATTACTTCCAGATTACAGAAAAGAGCATCAAATAGAGCAAAGCAATGAGGGTCGATATGGTAATATTTAGACAGCATTATACGATATAGTCAATATTAAGGTTAGGACTATCAGTGTTAATCATAAATATAATAATACCAATAGTGTTCGTAATTACCATATACCGACGGTATTTATCGGTATTCCTTACCTAATATCGTACGAAATATTGTAAGGAAAATAAATATTTCTTCCGTGATACCCTAAGCGATAACGTCGAAATTTCTCGGTATTTTTCCACACTTGCAAACACATAAACACAAACTCAATATTGAGACTAAAAGTAAAAGAGAATGGATTATATCATACTTTAATCAACGCCTAACTGATTGAATATTAAATTTTATTAAAAAAGATATTGCAACTCAGCAATCAAATCCTGAACAACCCCAATATGAACAGCAAGATATAGATAGTCAACATTTACCACATAATATTGATCCACAATTATATGGTATTTTAATACCTAATTTTAAATATTGAAAAATAATACAGGAATACTACAGAGGTAGTCGAGGTTTTTACAAATATAGAAACCCAGGATTGCTATCAATATAGTACAGTCCGGTGATAAAGTTTGATACAAAACACATACTATTCGATTCGTCTTGACGACCTGAGTTGAATGATATTGCTCACTGTACATAAATTTGGGTTGGCCGTAATATGGGCCCCAGAAATCGAAACACCATAGGGGTTACATTACACATTTCTTGGTCAAAAATTCAAATACACAACAAAAAATCAAGGCTTTGAACAAACAAGAAGCAATTGTTGCTTTACACAAAATTATTATCATGGCTATACGCCATGATTGAAAAAGTTCAATTTAGTCCAATACCCAAATTTTTTCATTGGTAATTTTAAAAATGTATGAAAAAGAACTAGTATAGATATTATTAAAAGCCCCTAAACTTAATTTAAAAATCCACTAAATAATAAAATGTTTTATTTAAAGGTAACGCCTATTTTACAAAATCAACTCGAGGAACCAATATTTTAAATATTGGTGATTATCAATATTATTATTTGGGTTTGAATAAGAATGGAGATGCTTATTGGAGATGCAGTAAATATAACTTAACTAGATGTAACGCTCAAGCAGTTTTCAAAAATAATTCATTCCCTTATAAATTAAAAAATGAACACACATGTAATGATCATCAACAAGAACCTGCTCCAAAACAAGATATAATTTACCGTAAATGAATTAAAACTTCACTTTTATGAAGTGAAGTGGGTTAACTATCGCGTTAAATGGGTTAACTATCGCATTATCAGCTCATATTCTTTTTCCTCCCTTCCCTTTCTACTCTTTTTGGAAAAATTCATTCAACTGTCCCAATAACCGATCCAAAAAATGATATTTCATTCGAGAGGGCGATTCAAGCTGAGTCGATATCACTAAAAAAGAAAGGCGTTTGAGTGCTAATAATTGGATTACAAAGAGGAGAATTTGGGGCCCGATATTATCTTGAATATGAATTAAATGTCAGAAATAACGTGTCCGGTATTATTTGTGTTGTCTTTAGAATGAAACCGGTACTTGTAAATTGAGAAGAAAAATGAATAAAAGTTCAGACAAGTAATAAGTAATAAAAGTTAAGACAAGTAAGAATTATTATTCGAGGTCTGAACAATTGGTTCTAAAAAGCAGAGCTGGGTACTTATTGCCCTAGATTTATGAGAAAGATGAAATTAGGCATAGGGAAATGTAGGAAAAATAGGGAAATTTCGGTACTTTTCCGTTATCTCCCCCCATTTTCCTTTCCTTCTCCTTTTCTACTCCATTCCTTTTTTCTTTTTAAAAATGGTCAAAGACAAATAATGGTCAGGCATGAAGAATAAAAGGAAATAAAATTTATCAAAATAATTAAATCATTTTGGAGGCAAAATTTCTTTATTTTCTTACAAATCCTTTTAAAGGACCAATTGCAAAGGGAATTCGACTTTCTTCTAACCGATTTCCGTCTCAAATATAGACTTCCGAACGACAATTAGCTTTTCGGCAGCTCTAACTAATTGAATTGCAGCTTCTTTAATTTGCTGAGGGTTAAAAATATTCATTGATTTATAAACAAATTTAAAAAACAAAATGTAATATCAACTCCTTCCTCGTATTTACTGACTCCTTAAATTATTTAAATCTTTTTTGCCTTTGACCATTTTGAAAGGAAAAAGAAGGAAAGGAAAATGGGGGGAGATAACGGAAAAGTACCGAAATTTCTATTGTAATTACTTTCATTTTCAGGAACTCAAGGAGACATTCCATTTTTATTACCTCAAACAACAGCACCGGCTCCGCAATGTGATTTCGAATAAAATAATTAATTAAATTCTATTTAATATTATACATAAATTTAGATTGGAATTTCACACAACAAAACCCGGCAACCTGGGATTTTGGCACTCAACAATATGTGACACCTGGTAATAAATTAATTTACATTTTACTGGACTCTTACTGTACCTAATAAATGAGAATAACTTTTTAGCAAGGAATAATATGTAAATTAATTAATTTATACATACTTTTTAGATATTAATAATTAAATAGAAACTTAGTTAAATTATTAATAATTTTTAATAATTTGATATGACATTTCCAGGACATTTATATCCTAGCACTCAAGAGCAAGAACAACAAAGTAATATATATTTTATTAAATTTTGTGGTACTAAATGGTTATCCGCCAACATTTTTTTCTCCACTTCCTTTTATTTCAAAAAGATGTGGTTAACGCTATTGAATTCGGACCTAATTGATTATGGGTGAACTCAGAAACTTGTTATAATGATGTGTATTTACACGTCTCTTTTATGCTTAAAATACATATATTAAAAACATACAAAAGCAAGAATAATCCTAATTTTATCAATACTCCAAATTGTTTGGTCTAGTTAATCGTTCATGACTTAAACTTGATCCAAATCGCAAATTTTTTTAAAATTCAACTTAACGCAACAACCACATTTTTATTAAATGTGGGCGGATAATTACTCTGACATAAAATTTTTTATTTCACAGTGATTTTACGTGCTCAAGAGGAGTCGGCTCGAAATGCTCCTCGCAGATCGGGGACCCTGGCAATTGATGGTATTACATTTTTTTTACTTTAAATATTTGATTCTGAACAGTCATTTCTTCCACCCCCCCCCCTCCTTTCCTGTTTCCCTAGCCATTCTGAGCTTTTTTTTGCTTGACATAAAATTTATTATTATATATCATTTGAAAGAGCTGTCCGACTGGGTAGATTGATACCATGATTGGTTAGATTTGGAAATTCTGAACAGAATTATGAAGCTAAATCCTCCATGGGCATGCTTTTTGCGATGTTGTAAGGGATTAAAACAAATGCTCATAACAATGTTGATTTAAGTCAGATTTTGATGATTCTAGCACATTCGACTCGGCTCGGAGGGTTCTTTCGAATGAGTATAATTTGTCATATAAAATGGAAAAAATATAACAGAAAAAGGGAGGGGGGCGTCAGCCAAAGTATTAACCATTCATCTTTAATTTTTTGTTAAACAAAAAAATTTGTTCAGTAATTTATATTAGGCCGGATAAAATTTCTCCGGAGTTAGATATGCTACAACATATAAATTTTATATATTTAATCCTTAAAAATCCCACTCTATTTATTAAATAAAATTGAGAATATAGGTCATATTTTCTTAAATAATTTAAATAAATCATAATTTAGGGGGGCGTTCACGTCGAGGAGGACGATCAAGCCGTCGAGGAAGTTCACGTCCTGAAGGTATTTTATTAAATATAAAATCATCCCCACATTATATACATAGGCTTTTTCAGAGGGTTTATGATTTACTAAACTCCTACTGGCCAAACTATACATACTATCCGAATAATTTAATAAACTAAATTAGAGTTTAATTTATGTGTGTAAATTAAATCCTCGAAAAAATCCCGGATCCCGAAAATAAAAAAAATCCGGAATTTCGGGATCCAGTCCCGCGCCATTCTCTAGTCTGTTCCGTGTTAGCCCAACATGCCTGACCGTATTTTTAATTTTAAATATTTAGAGCCAACAGGTCAAGAACATTCAACTGTTTATGAAACAGGACAGCGTTCTGATGACCCTAAACGAAAGGGGAAGGCGATTGATATAAATGTAGAAGAGTCTGATACTGAATGAAAAGTTTTGAAAGAAAACCCGAAGAAAGAACAGCGATTTTATTTGGGAATTTATTTTAACTAAAACAACTAAACATGGATTCATTTAGATTTTAGTAAAAAATTGAATTTTTTTATGTAGAGACCGGAATTTCCTACTGAACGGTATTCCGTATTGAAATACCGAAAAATACGGGTAGGGCAGATTCAGTATTGGCCGATTCAGTATTTGGGCTTTTTGGTCATAACTTTTTGCTCGAGGAATATTTTAGAAATTATTTATGATTTGATAGGCCTCGGGGTGCTGCATCTTTTTCATAATTGGACTGACCTGCTCTACAAAAAGTTATCACTGATAAACGACGTCAAAGGCATAAAAAATCGGTTTTCAAGCTGTAACTTTTTTTGTGATGATCAGATCAGATCGGGCCAATTATGAAAAAGATGTCGAATCTCGAGACCTTTCGAATGATGAGAATTATTCGAATCGGTCGATCAGGAAAGTTATGGCCATATACTGAATCGGCGATACTGAGTCGGCTATACTGAATCGTCCTTAACCGGAAAAATACCCATCTTTAAAATTTTACCGGGGGCCAATACGGAACCGATACGGAATATCGAAAAATACCGGCGTAATACGGTAACGTCCGGTCTCTAATTTTATTTGCTTCGAAATTTAAGATTTGTTCGTAAAGTGTACCACCCCTAATTTTAGTTTTTTACTTTGTACCACTTTTATTTTTTGCTCGTACTCATGCCTTGTACTAGCACCTTGGGAGCTTATCTTTAAAAATTTTTTAATGTTAAAATTTTCTCAAAAATTAAAAACTTTTCATTTTTTAACTCATTTTATAATTAACAACACAAACTTTAACATTTCAACCGCAAAACAAAAATTTTTTTTCAAGATTATTTTTCCTCCCTTTCTTTTCTCGTTTTACGCTTTAAGAGCAAACACACGAACTGGGCAACGACGTTCATTAACCTTTTGCTTGTGTGTCTTCAAAGATAACTCATGCTTGGTAAGAGCACGACGCATTGCCCGAGTCTTCTTGTAACGCAAATCCAAAGGCTTATACTTTTTGCCCTAAAAAACAAAAAGAATTTTTTTTTAATTTTAAAATATAAAAATGAGTCAAAAAATTTAGAAGTGAAATTGTATTTTAGAAAGGTTGTTCCCCAGCCAGTCAGAATATTTAAATTCCTGGGAAAACAAGTGAAGGACCTAGACGACATAAAAACACAATTCCCTAAAATTAGGAATTTATTTTGTAATTTTTTTTCCTTGTCCTTTCTCCAAAAAGTGCAGTTGTGTTTAACAAAAAATATCGAAAAGACCGGACCGGTATATGCAGTGAGTTACTAGCTCTTTACAGGAATATAAACTAAAATAGTGGAGTACACACAATTTGGATGTTGGCCCTCTTTAAACTAATTTAAAACAAAAATTTTTTAACCTTGTAGAACTTTCGCAAATTCAACTTCTGCGCCTGATTGATAATTGTTAAAATACGCGCAATGTTCTTTCGCACAACACGAATGCTAGAAAGTTTGGAAACTGCTCCATTCGTTACTTTGGCAACCTTAAAAATATTTTAATAAAATTAAAATTTGATCCCAAATAGACCCCCAACAACTTGACCCCAGTCATTTAACCTAGGATTTACGGCATGGAACCAGCCAGGGTAAACTGTTCCCAAACACAGCAAATATTTTTAAACAAAGTCACAAAAAATCTTAAATGGTCTTTTTCTATTTTAAAACTATCCTCAACAGAAAATAATATGTATTTTTTTAGATCTTCGCCAATGTCATTTAAGTCGATTTACGATAATGGACCCTGTAGAAAGGAACCATGGCCTAATGTAAACATAATTAAAATAGGAAGTATTGTGTCCTATACAGAATGGTCTTCAGAAACAATGGCTATTTGTAAGCGCATTAAAATAGCAATTTCCCTAGAATATCCACCCCCACCAAAATAATTTATTCAAAATTTTCCCCAAATAAATAATAAACCTGAAGACTGGCAAGCTCAGTTTTCTGTTCCTCCAAAAGTTTCAACAATTCCTCCTTTTTACCGCGAAGATCACGTGTCTTGATGCGTCCCATTTTTAAAAAAAAGTTTTTTAAGCTTCAAAAGTTTCTAAAAGTCTAAAAACAATTAAAATCATTAAATAACAAATTTTAAAAAATTTTTAAACGTATCAAAACGTTTTGATTAAAAATAAAAAAATAAAAATAATTTCTACAAAATATTTTTTTATTTGAGACATTCAATTGAGACTCAAAAATAAATTATAAAAAAAATTTTAAAAAACGCTTTTAGTCAAGGCAGATAGAATGAGCACTTATCCGAGCAATAATTGGATGGATTTGGTCCTCAGAAAGAGCATCAGATTTCCATGAATGCATTAATGACCTAAATTTAAATAATAAAAAGTATATTTAGGTTGTCTGAAATGAGCCTTATTTCACAAGCAAAGCCGAAAATAAATTTAAAAAAGGAAAGACTAAAATTTTTGATGGGCGGACATAACGGGATTGATGCGAGAAAAGTAACCTTTTGAGTGTTTATGTTAGTTCAGAAACACAAAAACATCGGGGCCAAGGTTAGCCCCCCCACCACCCCGAATCGGTCCCACGCCTTTGCACTGTACTTATTGTTAGTCCGGTTAATTTTTCCCTGATGAGGCGGGTCTTTCGTTTCTCTCTTCTCTTTTTGCCCATCCACAGGGAAAAAATAACAGAGCGGTTAATCTCGGTTTTGCTTAACTCTAATGGACTATTGAAGCCAAAGTAGCTATAAGTTGTGTACAAGTAGAGTTACCGATCTTTTTTTGTTAACCCAGAAAATTCTTTCATAGTCAGAATTTGAGAAAATAAGAATGTTCACATCAGTTAGGCAAGACTAATTTGTCTAACTGAGGTGAACTAATTTAGGTAAAAACACCCCCTCAAATCAAAAAAAAACCTGCATACTTTTCTATCCGTTCATCACAACTTGTTTGAGCATTTCCAAACTCCATCTCTTTATTTTCCAATAATTTAAGAGTTCCAATAATAAGCACATTATGTTGAGTAAAAAGTAGAGGAGAACTTTCTGGGTCAGCAAGTGAATGAAGAAAGAGAGGCGCTTTATCACTCAATTTTTCCAATCCTTCCAAAGAAAGTGCAAATGTTGTAGATTGTTTTTCGTCAATAACAGGAGAAAGTATACCTCGATCCAGTTGAATTCTTGTTATGTTGGAATTGAGATGATGTTTTAAGATTCTAAAAAATTTAAGTAAAATAATTATTATTTGAATTTAAAAAGCAAATTGATTTTTATTGGAAGAAAAGATGAGAAGGAACCACGTTTTTAATAAAAGGAATTTTTGAGATGGAATACACGGAAAAAACAATAAGTCTACCTATTAATAAATAGAATTGAACTCAAAAATGATTCAAACTAGGGTCGGGCCCCGACTCCTTGAGGCAGGCCCGTAGCCAGGGGGGGGGGGGTGAGGGGGGGGGATTTCCCCCCTCACCCCCCCGAAATGGGAAAAAGGAAAAAATTTGGGGAAGAGTTTGGGTAAAAAAAGTGAATTTTTTTGGCCTACGGCCTTCGAAATTTCAAAAATTTTCGCCTGCGGCGCAAAAAAGAAAGAAATCTGGCTTCTTGAGCTCCAAAATTCAAAAAATTTTCGCCTGCGGCGCTGAAAATCAAAATTTTTGGCGCCTTCGGCGCCAAAAATTTGGCGCAAAAAAATTTCCCCCCCCCCCCCCCCCCCCCGAAAAAAAATCCTGGCTACGGGCCTGCCTTGAGGGCACGTTTGTGGGGTGTGATGGAGTATAACAGACAACAACTTGTTAGAGCTTTCATTCAGTCATAGTCCAACGCACCCTGACAAACGCACCCTCAAGGAGTCGAAGCCAAACCCTAAATCAACCCTAAAAGGAGTCATTTGCAGTGGAATCACTCATCCCCAACCCCCCAAGGAAGGTCATTTCTAGTTAAATCCCTCATCCCCTATCCCACAAAAGAAAACAACACTAACAAAAATTTGTTAATTTAAAAAACCTATATGGCCAATGTCTTTGCAAAATTTCAGAAAAATTTCCAGCCAAAAAATTTGCCTTGTCATTAGAAAAAGAATCGGCTATCAACAAAGTCAGAGGACTCAATCTTCTGTCATTACAACTTAATTGAAGTTCATCTCGTTCAGAAATTTTTGCAGCAATATAAGAAAGAATTTTGAAAGTTTTAGAGTTTGAACCCTGAAATTTAAAAAAAAAATAAATTTTTGTTAACCAATTTAAACAAAAACCTCATCAAATTCTTCGCTAAAATATTCAGACAAGTCCTTGCGAAAATTTGTATATCTTTGTTTTGGACTCAAACGACCATAAGAAAAGTAATTTGGTAGAACATAATAGAATGAGAAAATCAATAATAAAATAAGGCAGACAAACATGAAGAGGTTAAAGGCTGTAAGAATAAATCAAGTTAAGTTTTCTCTTGAAAAAATTACTAATTTAAGTCCAAACTAGGTTTTTGAAGACCCATGGTTATTCGCTTACTCTAATTCAAACTAAAAAACATTTAATACCAAGAATCAGGCCAGTAGCCAGAGGAAGAGATCCCCTTCCCGCCCCAAAATGGCGAAATGGGGGAAGAAAAAATTTGGGGAGGGAATGGGAAGAAAGTAGTTTGTTGGCCTATGGCCTTACACAATTATCAAAATACTACGAGTCCAAGAATAAACCTGAAAAGAATCCATTCTGTTCCGAATCAAATTCCGCCCGTCCATAGGTAGCAATACTTCGTCTACGCCTTCGTGGAGAACTTGTTGATCGACTTTGCGTCCTTTCCTGTTTATTTGGTATACGCCATCCAATTATTCGTGATTGTCGATGTGATTGGAAATTGTTAAAATCTTCATCGTCTTCTTCATCAGATTCTTCCTCAACCTCATACTGTTCAAAAGTATTGCTGAAAATGAGGAATTAAGAAAGGAAAATTTTATTATTTCAAAACACATCAAATTTAATGATAAATGGAAGTTTAATAAACCCTAGAAAAATTGAGGTTGTCTAGTGGCAACCCTGAAAAAAAAATCGAAAAAGCATTTCATTTTTTCTAGTGACCAGTAAAACTCTGATTTACGAATTTAAAAGGAACCCCCGTTTCTCTATCAAAAAATTTTTTGATCAAAATCTGTTTGATTAAAGCAACAAAATCGGAAAGTCAAAAATTGACTTCTTAAAAAATCAAAAAAATATTTTCAAAGTACATTTAAATTAATAGATAGCATTGTGTATGGCCAAAATTATTTAAAAACATTTCCCATAAAACCCAGAAAAAAAATAAAAATCTTTAAAACCTTGTCATTGGAGGCCAGCTATTATTAACCATCTTATTTGGCCGTCGATTCCTCGTCCTCTCGTTTTCTTCATCATCCTCCGATCTCAAAAGATTAGGAAAATAACGTCCTCTCAAATGTATTGCCTCCTCATTATCATCAAAATCTTCGTCATCTTCTTCCTCTTCCATATCCTGCCCTTCTCTCATATCTAAACTCTCATTCAAATCTGCTTTAAGACTGCGTCTGTGCCAAATCCTCATAAACTTTTAAAAATAAAATTTAAAAAATTAGAGAAAAAATTAACGAGATATTCAATGAAATTAAACAATTAACAAAAAACAAAAAAATGGTACCTATCGGCTAGACGCCCACAAACTGAGTGCCAGCCAAATTTGATCGGCTCTAACCTTTTTCTCAAAAAGTTCAAATCTGCTTTAAGACTGCGTCTGTGTACCGCTTATCAAGGGCTTTCGAATAGATTCATTTGAACTGGATCTAGTTTGTGGGCGTATAACCGAAAGTACCAAAAAGATTTTTTTGGGATGAATAATTTACGCAAAAACATAAAACAAAATGAAAAAAAACATTTTAAATAGGGTCGGGGGCCAGATCCGAACGACCGAGTCGGGCCTCGAATTTTGGCCCGAAAAAGACTCGGCCTGGCCGGCCCGACAAAATTGATTCGAACGTCGACTCGACTCGGAAACCCCAACCCTAATTTTAAAAGAATGTGTGGGACAAGGTGCGGAAGAGAGCTTTTCAAATAAACTTTTTTTTTTAATTTTCAAGTTGTCATGTGTCATCCAAAAAAAGATAAAAGGAATTAATTGTCCTCAATTCTCTCAAGTAATTTTTCTTTAAAAAAATCCAAAATAAGCGGTGATGTTTTATGTTGTTTTTAGAGCCATTCCAATAATCAAAAAAAAATAAAAGATGGGATAGAATAGAGAAAAAGGACAATTTTAATATAGTCGAATACTTGAATTTTTTTACTAGGTTTTTTGTATGCGTTGTCTCGTGTTTTTTTTACTGTGCCGTCAAACAAATAATTAAAAGAAAAAACAAAATTTTGCCAAATAACTTCTCTGTCACTCTCTCTTTTTTTTGTCTTGGTCATCAAAGCTTAATCCTCATCCGCCTATAAATTTGAGAAAAAATTTTTTTAATTAAAATTAAAAGAAACGTTTTCTCGACGATTACGCGCCGGAGCATTTCCACCAGTGCTTCTCGAACTTCCTCCTCCACCATAACCACCCTTATGCGGAATATTTTCAGAATTCTGCTTGTTAGAAGTCTTGTCAGAATGTTCAGTGCTGCTGAGAGCGCCATTATAAGAGCTATCCTCAACACTTTTGCTATCTAAATTTGTTCAAAAATTAAAAAAAATTTAACAAAAAAATAACCATCACTGTCCTGACGGTTTTGAGCAGGAAGCTGTTTCTGTTCAAGTGGAGGGCTTTTCTCTTCGGCATCAACGGAACGCTGAGCATCTCTAGCAGGAAAACGCTGTCCCTGTCCAGGTCGACCAGTTCCAGTGCCTCCTCCCCTACCGCCAGCAGAGCGTCCCAAATAGCGATTACCTCCTAATTTAGCGGAAATTTATCGCGGCAAGAATTATAAAAATAAATTTAAAAAAAAACAACCTTGAGGACGAGCCCCAAAAGTATTTCCAGAATTTTGATTGGATTGAAAACGACCGGTGGTAACACCCGCACCGCGTTGACCTGCACCGCCATCTCTAATCGGAAAACGCTGTCCTCCCTGTCCAGCACCACCACCTCCTCCAGTTCCACGATATCCACTTACGCCCATCGAACGACGATCGCCACCATCACCTCCTTGAAAAAAAAATAATTTTTTAAATAAAAAATCCCAAACTTATACCATTAACAGCACGAGCATTTCCACCATCAGGTCGATTGCGATGATAAGGTTGAACAGACTGATTCGAATTGTTTCCGTAATGAGCATTATATGGCGAGCTTCGAGACATGTAAAGCTTACGACGAATTTCCTCTTCCTCGCTAGAAATTTTTTAAATTTAAAAATTGAATAGAAAAAGAACCCTTACAGTCTAATAGCATCCATTTCAGAAATATGTTTAAGTTGATCATACATCAAAGCTTCACGAGTGCCAGTAAATGTGAGCGGAACCATCCCCTGCTAATTTAGAAGATTTTTGTAATAAAAATTTGAAAGATGGAGGTAAAGGAAGGTCAGAAAATTAAAAATGAGCAAGAATACCTCTGGATTTTCATCACCAATTTGAACACGAAGCACACCACTTTTGTCAACAATATCCTAAAAAAGAAAGATGTTTAAATCGAATGGGGGCATTGAATAGGGAGGAAGTATGGCGAAATGCTTTCAAAGTAGGGGAATGCTAATCAATAAATAATCACGATAAGTCGGCCCCGACAATCTTAAGAACTAACATCTGTTTGCCTTAACAATGGAAACAAAGCAAATTTCAAGTTCCTTTGCTTAAGGCCACCGGAACATAGGGAACCCTGTTAAAGTCAAATCCCAACCATATAAATCTCTTAACAAATCAGAAACAAAAATCAAAAGATAACCTGAATAGTCTTTCCTTGCTTCCCAATAACTTGTCCAACACGTCCTTGAGGAACCAATTTTTGCTGTTGTGAGATTTCCAACATATTTCGAGCACGTTCAGCAGCTTCAGCATTATTAGCATAAATCTAAAGGGAAAAAATGTCAAAAATCGTTCATTAAAATGAAAATACCTTAAATTTGCAAAATCCTTGATTGCGAGTAGATTCGTCAAGAATAATGTCCTTAAAGTTGAAAAGTTTAAAGAGGTTATTCAGAATTAAAAAAACCTTAATTCCATCAAGACTGCGTGCAGAAGTAATATTAGCGCCTTGAGAGCCAATAGCCATTCCCATAAAATTGATTGAAACATCAAACTCAACTAGAAGAGGCGCCGCAATATTTGGCTCGTGAATAGACAACATTTTCTTCTGTTCCTATAAAAAGAAAAATGTGAAAACTAAAGTGATGTAGGCATTATAAAGCCGAGGCCATTGGAAGGTTAACTCATGGCTTATAGTCACGAGAACACCCCTAGCTTGGCAAATGTCCAGCGGGATCTTTAAAGTAGACTAGCACCCCGTCCCCCGACGAATTTATAGGCAAAAATTTTCATCCAAAGGTTCTACCCCTCCAAAACCCGACACTCCCGCCTCCACTGACTCGGGGTGCTGCCCTAGTTTTAAAGGTCTACACGCCAAGGAAGCAGTGAAAAGATAACTCGTTGGAAAGGTAAACTCAATTAATAGAAACCTCTTGCCGCTGAATCAAAGTCATCTTCTGTCGACTATTCGTCAAAAACACATCCTTCAAGATGTCGACTTTTTTGATAATTGTTGGAGACAGAGCCTAAATTTAAGAAAATATAATTTATCCAATAAAAAAAAGAAAAACCTTAATAACCAGTTCCTTTTTCTCTTTATCAAGTTTGATAAGAATGCCGGTGATTGACTCACGAAGAACCTAAAATGGAAAAATGAAGAGTAAATAGCTAACAGATTTATAGGATTAGAGGGGAAATTAAAAGAAGCTGTGAAGTAGTGCCACACATCAATGAACTATGGAGGGGAAGGGGATCCTTCTAAACACCCGAAACAACAAACATAGTCAGTATAGACGGCCTGAGTCTGGACCAAGGCCTGGGTTTTTCTGTACAGAGACAGGCCCAGGCATTTTTTGACCTTCCTGGGATTTTCCTGGACTACAGGCCCAGAAGCCCGGTCCAGGTCAATAAATAAAACCCGGAACCTAGGAACAGACACAAGTTTTTCAAAAATTCCAATCTCTAATATTCAGCCAATCAACCCGGACTTAATAAGACCCAAATCCCCTCAATATCTCCCAAAAATCGTTGCAGCCTCCAACAACCCCAATCCTTCCCCATATAATAAACAAAATGAAAACCTTATAACGCTCATCACTCTGCTCAAAATATTCAAACAAATCGCCAGCAGGAATTACACAACTTTGGATTGAAGAATTTGTGACGACCATCGAAAGGTTGGGATGTCGGCAATCAGTGATTGGAACAATGTCATTGATTACATTTTGGCCCTCATTTCCTTCAACAACAGCAAAACAATTCTAAAAAATTAACCAAGTTAAAACCCAAAAAACCTTAAAAAAACCTTAATATCGCGAATCTTCATTGAATGCCAAGCCCGCTTGTCCCCCTCATAACGAACATAAGCATCAACAACATCCCCAACTTTCACTGGTTGCTGGTTCTTTGCTTTATCTGAAGACGCGTCCACTTCTACCCGGCATTGTTCAAACTTCACCCATTCTGGTTTTCGCCATCCATTGTCATAAATAACATCGAAACTGTCGTCTGAGATGTCATTTACCAATGCTTTGAGGTAGAAACCGTCAGTTTGTTTAACTTCAACTTCCATTTTGTGGGAATGACAATAAAATAGATAAAATAAAAATTTACTGAAAATTGAGAAAATTTTAAAGATTTTTAATTGAGAAAATGAAAAAAATTTAGGCAGAGAGACGCCATAACTTCAATTTTAAGGAAACTATTTTTATTGGGGGTACACCCCGGCGCGGGGCCATAAAGGCGCAGAGCCATAACTTGCTGGAAAATGTCTGGCCCTTAACAAATTATGGCACCAATCTCTTTAGCTCATTGAGAGGACTCGTTTAATACTAAACTTAATAAGATTAAGAAATCTTGAAGCAAGTTAAAGCTTTGCGCCGTTATGGCCGCGCGGCGTTTTGGGCGTGTCCCATTTTATTGGATATAAAGTTAGAGGGTGGTCGGGACAGACCTGAACGGGATTTTAGGGATCCTGACACAAAATCCTGTCTATTAAACGAAGAAACGGATTTACTGGGATATTCCTGATTTAATTTCACAAAACATCGAGCATTCCCAATTTTATTTATTTTAGGTTATAATTAGTCAAAATATCTTCGAATCACCATTACGACTTCATTTTAGAAATTTAAAGTACTTCTACCCCTTAAATAGTCACTTCAAAGAAATTGCCCAATTTAGGAAATATAAATTGTCACAATGCCAATCATTTATCTTTAAAAAATCAATAAAAAATTACAGGACGTTTCAGAATTGGCCGATTCATAGCAGCATTTTTGGGGAAAAGGTCGATTCAGAGTAGCCGATTCAGAGTGACTTTTTTATAGTACTGTACCCCAATTTAGCGTTGATTTTAAAGATATTTTATCTCGATGAAAAAAGAAGTTTCTGACTCCGCTCTTTTTTATTTTCTACTCAACATCAATGAAAATGTCCACAAAAGAGTACTACTAATTTAATCAACTATTTTTAAATAAAATTTTCAAATAATTAAATAAAGATATTTTTTTCAGAAGGTAAAATTTATAAAAAAAAGTTTTAACTTAAAACAATTTTACGAATATAAAAATATTTTAAATAAACCCTGTAGATAAAAAAATTAAAATAAATCATTTTTAAATTTACCGTATTTATTCTATTAGAAACTAGAGACCGGCGCGGAACGGGATCCCGACAGGATTTTTAGGGATCCCGAAATCCCGGATTTTTTTGATTTTCGGAATCCGGAATTTTTCGGGATTTATCCCTCGGGATCCCGTCCCGGCATCGGTTAAGCAAAAAATCCCGATTCGGGATCCCGGAAGTGCGATTTTGCCGGTCTCTATTAGAAACACATCTCTATTTGAACCACAGTCTTAATATAAGACAAAAATTGGGGGGGGGGGGGGGGTTGAAAAATAGAACCAGAGTGGTTCTATTAGAATAAATACGGATCCTTCGGATTTTCAAAAATTTTTTAAAAATAAAATAAATTAATCAAAAACATTTCCAAATAATAAAGTTAGCCCAAGTCCATAAAATTGGACAAAAATATTTTTTTAAAATCGGGAAAATCGATCGTGAACAATTCTTGTTCTGATGCCTGTTTGGAGTAAAAAATACTGGTAATACAAGGCTGATCCACCTTTTTCTGTTCTATTTTCTCATTTTCTTAGGCAAATTATATCCATTAGAAAGAGCTCTTAGAGCTGAGTCGAACGGTACTAAATTTATCGAAATCCGACTTAGATAAACATAGCTATGAGCATTTGTTTAACTCCATTAAAACATCACAAAAAGCACGTCCATCGAGGATTCAGCTTCTAATTCTGTTCAGAATCGCCAAATCTAACCGATCATAGTATCATTTTACTTACATCAGCTCGAACAGCTCTTTTGAATGATATATTGAAATTATATGTTAAAAAAAGCTCAAAATGGTCAAAGAAACAAAAAAAGGTGGACCAGCCTCGGTATTACCAAAATACTCAACTTTAAATAATTTTAGAAATAAAGTAAATTACTCAAAAATAATCCCAAATAATAAAGCTAACCAACTCCCTAAAATTGGAGCCATTTTTTTAAAAAATCAAGTCATCGCTTTAATTCTCTTCCTTCGATCATTTTTCGGCAAATTCTAAATTAAATTAATTTATTAAATTAATAAAATCAATTGTTAATTACAGAGTGACCGGAAAGTAACTGGTCACCTTATTGTCAGTAGAACTTTATCTAACTTAGAGATAATAATGGAGAATTAAATAGGGAACAAACACAAGTAGCCCTACACCAAAAGTAGCCACTAGAAACTGGTATTTATTTATTTATTTTGACTGCAGGATTTACGAAAGTCAATTAATTCTGTGTGTTTTGCTAATAAAATCCTATAATAAAATTAAAGAAAAAAGTGTCGATAAACAATTTAATTATGAGTAGAAGACTCTGGACGTAATATCTGCCATTTCGATGATTAGGACCAAACATGGTTATGGATACGGTAATATTCGGATACCGCGGGTACGGATGGACATGCATAATTTTTTAAATCGGATTTCTTACATTTTACCAAAATTTAAACCAAATTTCTTCAATATTTTGCAGCACAGGCGCAAATTTTTAGAATTTGGAGAAAATCTCTATTCGGAAATGTGTTTAAAAATTTTCGAAAATTGGCAATTTTTCCAAAATTTTGGAAATCGGAAGGAAAAAACTTCGGAAATCGTAAGTCGGAAAATCGAAATTCTTATCGACCTATTTTAAAGAGATACTATCTAGATACAAAACATTCAGTTGTACATTTTTAGAAGCTCTATTTAAAAACAGACATACAGTGTTTTGGATGTTTTCCTTTACGTGATCCTTTACCATTATGTTTTTGTTTAACAGTAAGTTTAGGTGTAATAATTATCTTTTGGCGACATGCAGGGCAACTAGGGGGTTCATTAGTGTCGTCTGTAGGGAATCCATCAGACCTTAAATAATCTCATTAAAATAAATTTAAAAAATTTAAAATCCAATCTATACCATCGTGCAATACATTTAACATGATAAACTTTGCATTTAGAACATTTATAAACATAATCGTTAATTTTGAATTTTTCAAGGCAAATAGGGCATATCTCTTCATCTTTATTTTGATGATTATAATAAAATCCTTCGTTAACTAAGTAAAATATATTTATTTTTATATTAATTTAAAATTCTTACAAATCGGAATATCTTCAAAGAATAATTGTTTTGGATGGAAACGCTTGTATATTTTATAAAAATCCTCAAAATTTATATTATTCTCTTCATTTTCCTCTTCATCCCCAAAAATTTTGATTTGTAAACATTCTTTAAGCTTATCAAAACCATATGGGTTACTGACAAAACCATCCATAAGAAAGGCTCGTTCCTCATCTCTAGTTTTATGTGAATCCCAACGATAAACATAATTTTTATCTCCATAGCTAATCATATTTAAATGATTTATTTTTTCCTCCTCAGTCCTTGGATTTGTCATTAAAGCTTTCTGTCCTACTACAAATTCTTCTCCATATTTTTCAAACAGAAATTCAGTTAATCTATAGGATTGTTTTTCTGAAAGTTTAATGTAAATATTAGGGACTGCTGGATTGGAAATTTTCCAAAACTTATGATCTAAGGCACTCATAACACCCTCACTCGATACACCCCCAAACATCAGTTTAGATGCCTGTCATGGTGAGGATCTTGTAAATAATTTTCGAAGAAAACTTTTTCAATCTGAATGGAACTAGGCAGTAAAAATACTTATTTTTATAAAGAAAGAAAAAACATAAAATACCAAAATCCCAAATCCGGATAACAAAATTTCGGAAAATGACCCGGTTTTGTAATGCGCATTTTAAAGCGCATGAAAATTTTTTAAACTACTTTACTTGAAATATTTTTTTACTTGAAAATTTTAAAACTTACTAAGGCCCTCATAAAATATTGTTGGTATTAATAAATGTCCTGTATTCCTTCCAAATTTCTTTACGATATCTTTAACATTCAAATAAAAATTATTATTACTATCCTGCTTAACAATGCCTTGAAAAATATTAGTCCGATGTTGAATATAATAAAGTTCTGATTCACTGAAAATTGTTCGCAATTCACTCCAATATATAATCAAACCATCCACTATATCTTCATGAATTCCTCGAAGGACATCCAAACCATTTTCGACATCAAAACCAAAAAGTTGGGTCTGAACGTTTCTCTCGATGAGAAGATATTTAACAAATTTATCAAAAATAGCCAATTCTGCTTTTCCATCATAACACAATGAATTGAAGAAAAGGAAAATTAAAATATAGCGAAGCATCTTGATTTTTTTATAAATTCTAGTATTTTTCAAAGAAAAATATTTATAAAAATTTAAAATTTAAAATCGTAAATGAAGGATGGCAGATAGCTTTCCCTTTTCGTTTTAGAGGGAGAGCAAGCAAGGGGGCAAGGCCTCTAACTACCAACAAGGAGCAAGGCCTCTAACGCCTCTCAGACTGTCATATGCTACATTAAATAGATAGAATATTGGCAATAGGGGATTTTAAATTAAAAACGAGGAGTTAAAAGTATCGAGACCAATATCGAGATAAAGATACATCTTGAAAAAGCACAAAAACAATACCTCGCGTAATCAACAGGTATTATTATGACAAGGGGAGCTTCCTCCTTGAGGCGCAGCAAACAAGAATTTTGACGGCCAAGAAACGAGATTTCCTTAAGTTTTTTGTCTGAAGATTAGGAACACTTTGAACATTAAAAGTTTGAAAATGGCTTATTAAGCTATGGTTATTTAACAAAAAAAATATTTTTTGTATTTTCCAACTTTTTTTTTTCCAAAATTCTCGATTTTGGCTAAACTACAGTCCCGATTTTATTATAAAAGAATCGAGAATTTTGAAAATCTGTAAGACGCATGATAGATTCAAAGGCCTTGCGAGGGCAAGGCAATTTTTTTATTGATTGAAACGTGTAAATAAATTTTTAAATTTAAATTTTATTAAATTAAATAAATAAAATTTAAATAAAATTTTATTAAAATAAATTTAAAAACTTAAATTTTATAAGCTGGGACGAGTAATTTTAGATAAAAACACAAAGTTTTGTTTCTAAAATAATGTTAAAAATAAAAGTTTTACAATATCAGTTTATCAATAATAAATTAGGAATCAGGGTCTTAGACCTTAAAAACCTTAAAATGGGTACTTAAGTAGGCTGAATAAAATATACTTAATAGTAGGGTTGTTGGCGACCGGTTTTAAAACCGGAATTTTTGAAATTTTTTGCCAAAAATTAACCGTTTTAGAAAATTTTAAAAACCGAAAACCGGAAATTTGTGAAAATGAGTGATTTTATTAAAAATTCCCCCAAAATAAAACCGGTATTTGCCTAAAACTCAAAACCGAAAACCGGGTTTCTAAAATTTAGATTAACCGAAAACCGGGGGTACAAGTTAATAACCGGTCGCCAACAACCCTACTTAATAGGTGACAAAAATGGATAAATAGCTTTTAATAAAAGGTCAATATATGCAAATATATATTTTTTTTATTTCCCGTACAAAAATTTCAATGACAAAACAAAATAATAATTAGGAAAGATTGATAAATTAAAAAATTTTTTAAGTTTTTTTTCAGAAATTAATATTAATTTTTCATAAAATATTGCATGTTTACAAAAATATCCAATATGGTTGACTAAACATAAAAATATTTTAAATGGGCTGAAACCTATTTTAGGTTGCAAAACACCTACCTAAAAAGGTGTCTAAACATGATATTAAAAAAATAATAACAGATTTGAGACTTATCACAACATAACTATGTATTTCAAGAAAAATTTAGGCTCTAATAATAATGATTTTTTTTAAAACAAATTTTTTTAAACGCAGACGTAGTATTTTGAGTTGTTGAGATTTACACCGAACTTCGTTCTAACGTTTTTTCTTATTTTATTCGTGCTGAAAATAATCATTTAGAAATTTTTGTATTTATAAAGCTACAAAAAATTTTAAATTTTATTTATTTTTCAAAATATATAATAAACCACAAGGATGGTGCCGCCTCTTTAATCAAGTATCCTTCCGTTCTGGTTATTGAGCACCGTCCAACTACATGCCTATTGGACCCATTTTATTCGTTTCTCATTATTTCCACTTATTTTTGCTTTGTTATTTTTGCCCTATTTAAAAATTTAGTTAAAAATATTTTAAAAATCTAGGCTTTGAGCAAGGCAAGATGTTCTATTGAAAGAGCGTTTGGACAGATGAGAAGACGTTTCAACATAAACCATACTGGCTATCGCCTCAAAACTGATGTTTTGTTTTACACAATATTGCAAAAATGTTTAAACTGCCTGGGGCCTATACAAATTAAAATCTACATTCTACATCTACAGCCTACATCTACAAATTATAAATGTATATGTATAGAATGTAGATTATAGCCGATACAAATTAAACAAAATTTGTAGATATAGATGTCGCCAGAATTATGTAGATTCTGGCGTAGATTCTTGCAGTTATGTAGATTCTTGCAGTTGATGGTCGTGAGGAGGGTCGAGAATTACTTTTGGGTGTCAAATTAATGAAATCAACTTCATTATTACAGATTAATTTATTACGAAATTTGACTTAATGTACATATATATAAAGATTGTTGACTAACATAAGATAGCTTGGACGTTTCCTCTCCAATTTAGTTACTAGATAATATTTTTAAGTGTAGATGTAGATTGTAGATGTAGAAATACCAAAAATCTAATTTGAATCGGCTACAATTCTATCTACATTTCCAGAATACAAATCTACAAAGTACATCTACTAATCTACATTTTAAATTTATTTGTATTGGCTACATTCTATAAATCTACAATCTACATTTCACTCTAATAAAATTTTTAGATGTAGAATGTAGATTTTAATTTGTATAGGCCCCTGAATTGAAGAGGGAATTGATCAGAATTTTTCAGAAGGTATGGAGGGTTTGCCTTGCTTTTTAAAAACAAGAAAAATATTTTGTAAAAAAATTTTTCGCATTTTATATTGTAAAGCATATAGCTATTAATTTCCTAAGGCTGAGCAGTAGGCGGCTTGGTATAATGGCTAACACATCAGTCCGGTCTACTGAAGATGCAGTTCGCTCCCAGCCGCCGAATAACCTTTTGCACTAGCTAAAGGTGAGAAATAGCTATAGCCTAGCTGCTTTACTATATAGTATTTTTATAAAAAATCATTTAAAATACCTAATTATAGTGGTAAAAAAATTTAAACTGTTAAATAACGTAAAAAAATATCGTAATAAATTTATATAAAAAATGTCAATCAGGGATAAACGAGTAGCGAACTTTTATAGGTGTTTTGTTTTTAAATACATATGTACATATTTTTCTTGTTCTCTTTAATGTTCTTTTTTCTTTAATGCTTTCCTTCGTGTTTTTCCGGTAAATTGCTAAATTATTATGTTTAATTTTAACATATTAATAATTAATATAAAAAATTACGGCTTCTGATCCGGATATACACAAATTTCGGTTCGGATATCAGATCAAGGGATTTCCTGGGATCCACCAACCTTAGTCCAAAAAGAGAATTGAATACTCGATTATTATCACAATTATGACTAATTTTTATATTTGTTGTGTTTTTGGGTACCTATACGTGAGTAATTGTTTAAAAAAGCGCATTAGTATCTCTCAAATAAGATTTATTTTAAAAATAGTTAATTAATTAAACTTTACAATAGGTTGGATGGTGATAAAAACTTGTTGATGTTAGATTTTATTGATCCCCATTTCCACGCTTTAGTTCCTCGCTTAAGTTTTGGTAAACGAGGAATTATTGCACGACAGGTTGGGCATTCTTCACTATTATGTGCCCTTAAGTATAAAATAATTTAGTGACTACTCCAGGGTGTCCCTTTCCAAAACACCAAAATAGGGCGAAGCGACTCAAAAATATGGCAAATGAGAGAATAGGAGAAAAATAGGCGAAAAGGTCAAAAATAGGGCAAATGCCCTGTAAATAAGGCAAAAGAGACACCCTGGACTAATTTATCAGACAAACACCTTGAAAACCAGATTTAAAAAAATATTTTTGGATTTCAGAAATTACGAAAGCAACAATAAAAATCTAATTTAAGCATGTCTATCAATTAAATCATTGCAATTTTTGATTAATTCGAACAGAAAAAAAGGTTGAAATATATACAAAGGTCGATAGCCCCCCTACCAATCCCTACTAAGGTTGGCAGTTCCGGGTATCCGGAATCGGAAAACCCCGAATATCCTGAAATTTTCGGTTCGGATATCAGTTCCGGTTCCGGATATCCGGAGATTTCCCAGGAATCGCCATACTTAATAACTACCCCCAAATATACCTACCATTTAGCAATACAATTAACATGATGTATATGCTAAAAAGTAAAAGTTTAATTAAGAAAATATTTTAACAAAAACTTTGCAGTTTGGATTTACGTGTATATCCTCGCCTTCTATGAAAGCTTCTAGACAAATATTACAAAAATTTCCTTCTATATTTTTTGAACGATATTTAGTTTGATTCTCATTTTTAATAATAACTTTAAAAATTTTAAATTTTTAATTTTGTAAGGCGGACTTTGATCCGGATGGGCAAGGATGGAAAGAAGGAACTTTAGTTCCTCTGGGAAAGGATAGAATAAGGGGAGGAGATTGACAAATAAGGACTTAAGATAAAAACTAGTGGAAAATAGTGAAAAGGGGTTCAGTCGACTGTTCCACCAGTCAGTTGGAAAGTAATCAATGTAAAGAGTGAATAACCGGCCGAAGAAGCTGAGAGCTTATTCATTAATCCTGCAGAAGAAGCCTAGAGCTTATATTAGCGCATATTATTCCCGGGCAAGTCGATCTCGTAATCGACCAGCAGCACCGGCGCATAGAAAGGCCTACCCTCCGCTCTGCTCATACCCACCGGCATCGCCTCTCGGGACCTTAACATCGCACGCAACCCACCCAACATCCCAATACCATCCTGGCCCAGCACTAGCTTTACTGGTAGCACCGTCCCACCTCCCCCCGCCACTGGCCATGGCGGTGGGGAGGAGATCAAGGTGAGGTGCGGAATGGAGGATGAAAGCTGCCATTGTGGCATGAGGCCCACGGGCCTACAAAAAAAAAAATAAAAGTATATAAAAATATATATATACAAAAAAAATTCTTCAACAACAACAAAAAAAAGATTCTTCAAAAAAAATTTTTTTAAATTACTTCAACTACAAAAATAAATTTAAATTACTTCAACAACAACAAAAAAAAAATTTTTTTTTTATTTAAATATTTTTTATTTATTTTATTCAAAAAATCCTTTGTCTAATTTCTTCAACAACCAAATTGTCTTTTATTCAAAAAAATTTCTTCAAAATATATATTATTTTAAACATTAAAAAAAAAACATTAATCTTTAAATCTTTACTCTTTTATATAAATACATTGTTCACTCTCTCACTCCTTTTAAAAAAAACATGTTTTTTTTCCTATTAATGAATCATTACAGAAAAGTCATAAGATAGAAAGGAGCGACCTTTGTTAAAACATTCTTCTCCTTTTTCAAATAAAAAATTTTTTTATTTATTCCGTCTGTCTTCAAAAATACTTTACAAAAAAATATATATAGTTTTACACAAATATTTTTAAATATACATATAAATTAGAGCTGCAAATACCGATTTTATTTAAGGAAAATTTTTTGAAATAAAATCACTTATTTTCAATGTTGCTGTTTTCGGGCCTCAAAATTTTTTAAGAACGGTTAATTTTCAAAAAAAAATTTTTTCGAAAACGCCAGCAACTCTAATAAAAAGGTATAGTATATGATATAAACATTATAATACACATTTATTTATTTTCTACAAATACACTGAAATCATTGCTCAAAAAAAAAGTTTTTATCAAACCATATTTCAAATGTTACGATCCTTTTTAAACAAACATAATAGTAATTTTTCGCTCACAAAATATTCGATTTTTATATATTTTGATTTTTATAGTTAAATCGACAACCAATTAAACACTTATATTAAATATTCTAATAAATACATAATAGCAAGAAAAAAGAAGGCCAAACTTTCTTTTCACCATTTTGCGCCGCAGGCGAAAATTTTTAAATTACAATAAACGTGGGCGAACTTTTAGCTATTGGCTTTAGTTTCGGCTTAAAAAAAAATTGTTAGTTTCGGAGCAAAATCACAGTGTCAAAACAAAAAAAAAACACGAAACACCAACCTCTGTAATGCCTCAGACAAAATCTAAATTTTTTGGAGGTTTAGAAAGATATGATATGCTATTTTCGTACTTCAGGGCATTTAACTGTCGCAAAAAAAAAAAAAAAATGCCAAACCACAACGCAAAAACAAAACGCCAAAGACTAAAAGAAACGCGAAATTGTCTAGATTTAACAAAAATAATTTAAAAATCACCGCGCATCTATTTCCATCAATTATCTAAAATTCCTTTTCTGTTTATTTAAAATAACGGTAATAGATTTGAAATTATTTGTGGCTTTCTAAATACAAACGAATTTTTATTATTCATTAAATTTTTTTAATCAACGATTGTGTTAAAATCTATTGCCCTACAAACAAAATTTCTTTTTAATTTTATTTGTTGGGGTTTTCAACTATTTCTTTAAACCTATTGCCTACTCAAAAAAAAAATTTTTTTTTGTTTATTCGTGTTATTTTTTTCTTCTAAATGATCCACTGTCCAACAATTTTGACTTTATTTTCGTAACTCTCCAAAATTCTCGCGTTCATTATATGATTCCTCACTTAATATTCTCTAAACTTATTTTAAAGTATTTTGAATGTATGAACCATAATTTTTTTATCAAATCCAGAAAGGGGTCAAAGGTCCTTTTAAAAAAAAAGAATAAAGAAGTTCCTTTGAAAAAAAGAGAGAAGGGAAAAAGGAAAAAAAGCGGAAGTAAAGATAAACAATCACAATCTTAAAAAAAAAAGTGAAAAGTGTGTTGGGAAAAGAACAGTGTAAAGTAAAAAGAAATTAATGGGAAAAAGGATAAGCATTTAAACATTTATCTCAACATTTTGTTTGAGAAAAATTCAGTGTAAAGTAAAAAGAAATTAATGGGAAAAATGCTTAAAGGAAAGGATAAGCATCTAAACATTCATGTAAACATTCGAAAGGGATGAATAAGCATTCACAGTCATTTAAACACTGAAATGAAGAAGCATTTCAGCATTTGAGTAACATTCATGTAAACTGTAAACAGGAATCCTTTTAACATTTACAGATTCACTTTTAGTTCTCTTTAGCTTTTAGTAAAGCTAACACTTAAGAAATTTTTTTTTTAATTTTTATTTAAATTAAAGAATCAATTACAGATAACAAAACTTAAAAGCTATCAGAAAGCAACAAAAGCAACGACTAATTGGTCTTCATGGTTGGTAATGAAGACATAAGCAACAAGGGCATTACGCCCGCGGGTACCAAGGTACCACAAAATTCTTCGTCTTCTTCCAATTTGGAGGAAACGCCACTCAATATAGTTGACAAGAAACTACTAATAGGTAAATCCAACACAGCTCAGCTGAAGATACAGGACCTGGAACAGGTATTTGGTGAAACAATACGTTTAGAGGAGGGTGTAAATCGCTCTCTTCGAGTTTTGAATCGCAAGGTAACCCAAAATTCGACAGGATTAACTAAATTAGCTGAGGAGGTTAATCAAGGGTTTTCCACTTTGGGTGACAAAATAAATACCTGTGAACAAAACATTACTGAATTATCTAAAAGAAAGGCTAGGTCTGCCTCCCCGAATAAAATAAGGGTTGGACATCAAACTTTAATGCCTCTTACTATTCCAGAACTAAACATTTCGAACATTAGTGAAAATAATGACAATAATTGGGCTGATGAATCACAGGTGGATGGACAAGTCAGACACCCACCCATGTCAACTGATGAAGGATTGCATACTCTCAACATGCTTCATCACGAAGGTATCCCATCGCTTGAGGTATATTCTGATGACAATATAATATCGTTTGATAAATGGGGAAAGAAATTTTTAGAAAGAATTAAGGTCTTTGGGATAAAGCTTTCAGAGGAAGAAAAACTTGCTCGTCTTTCACTATTTTTGGAAGACACACCTAAAAGAATCTTTGAAGAATTGTCTCCGACTCATAAATTAACGTGTGAAATGGCACTTCAAAGCATAAGAAAGGAGTTGGACTCTCCTCAACGACGTGCTCTCTCACGGCAGGCGCTTTTAATGTGCCGCCAGCATGAAGGTGAGTCAGTCAAAGATTTCCTCTCACGCTTTAGACCTCTGGCAATGGCTACAGCTGCTGATATTTCTGGTCCAAACAAGGAACGATATCTATGTGAACTTTTATTAGAACGTTTGAGACCAAACATAGCATTTTGTATGAAATTACTAAACTTTTCACAGACAGATAGAGGTTTTGAACAATTATGCTTAGATCTTCGTGAAGTCGAAATCATGTTACCTGGAGGCACTGGATCAATGTTTGAGATGCCAAGTCAAGAAGTGCATGCAATGCAACAATCAAATTCCTTTAATGTACCAGGGAAGTTCCAATCACTAAATCCCACTAATCCAAACAGACAAAGGCTTGGACAAAGGTGGGGACAAAGTCAAAATAGAAATGAATTTCAAAATAATCGAAATAATTTTGGAGAATTTAGGCAAAACAACCCTCGACGAGACATGAACTATCGTGACGCAAGACAAATGCGAACACCAACTAATGATCGACGATGGAACAACAGACCTATTTGTAATTATTGCTCGAAAGTTGGTCACTTTGCAAATGTATGTCGCACAAGAATTGCAGAATTTCAAACACAACGTGGGCAAGGCCGTATGGAACCAGATGTTGGTCCATCAAATATGTCCAATGATAGTGGTATGCTAAAAGAAATATTATCAACCCTAAAGAACATGCAGGTAGGAAGTTCTAAAAATAATGGGTCCTCTCAAAATGTTAATCTCTTACATGGTGAAACTAAACCAATAAATGAGGAACCCGAAGAAAAGCAATTAAATGTTAAGAAGGAAAAACCTTCGATTGTCTCTTGGGAACCCTTCAAATTAAGTCCCAAGCTACTCCCAATGGTAATTCTAATCCTAGCGCTAGCAGCACCGCTGCAGGCCATTGAAAGATTATCAATTCCACAGTACCCAATGATATGTCAAACTGAAAAACAGTCTACTTTATGGTCTCTTCCTGACATGACAGACTGTCCAATACCCTCTCCAAATATTTCTCATGTTCCGATTTCTCAAACTAGAAATGTGTATATGTTAAATGACTTAGAGTACACAACACAAGGATGGGCCTGTAGAAAAATAAGAAAAACTCTTAGAAAATTTACAACGCTTTCCAATGTACCAATTAACGAACCTGTGGGCTCTGAAACTCTCCCAGTAGACGAAAATGAATGCACTAAAATGATTAAAAATAAAGAATGTAGTTTAGGTAAATTAACTGAAGAAAATGATCTTTGGACCACTTCAAATAAAATAGACTCAAGTCCTAAAATGTGGTTTATAGGATCGTTTTGGTGGACCGAGGTCCAATCCGAAAATTGTTTATTATTTAGTGTACAAATTAATTCCCATTGGGGTGAAGAAGGCATAGGAACCTCATTCGGAGAAAGTAATAACTGCTCCTATTCGAAGGGTCTCTGCGTATTAAGTGACAATACAATACTTAAATGGGAACCCACAAAGGATAGAATGTGCCGATATATCAAAATTGGAACCTGGGAAGGAAAATTTTTAGATAACACCTGGTTATCGGATGACGCACAATTAGCACTTCATTTTGCTAAACCAACTCCAAAATTTTGGGATTGTAGTAACATATTAGAAATATCCGAACAAGGACTAGCTACAGTCACTAGGCGTCGCTCTAAAAGAAGCAGTAATAACCAAAAACTTAGCTTAGTTACATCACCTGAAATGGCAGCGAAGCTAACATACTTAGACAAAGAAATGGCTGACACACTAACATTCACATTCACGCACTCGCTCAAAACTTTTTGCCAAAACTTGGACCTAGTTAAAAAATGGGCACTTGCTGCATACTTGTCAAACCCAACGGGCCTGGCTAGAATGATATTTGAAAATGACTATGTCACAGCTAAAAGAGAAGGGTCATCACTACTGCGTGTATGGCCGTGCATACCAATCAAGAATGAAGAGTACTCATTCAAAGCTACTAATCTTAGCGAAAGCCGGGAACACTTAGCATTTCTTAATCCATTAACCATGACAATTGAACCCACAGCTCGAAAAGCACCGTGTTCAACACATGGGAAAATAATCGTAGAAATAAATCATGAGGTACTAGAAGTAAACCAGACCTCAGGGGAATTTAGAAAAATTCAACCTCGTCCATTTAATTTAAGGGAACTCAAATCTTACAGTATACCTGAAATAAAATCGCATTCATTCCATCAATTAATGCTAGTAAATCTCACGGATCTCAAAACGCATACATTCATGAGTAACTTAGTCCGTGCAAGCGAAATTTCATATCGCATTGAACAAAAAGATATGCATATAGTAAAAACGCTCTCTGATCAGTGGAAAGAGGCTGGAAATAGCCTCGTAACTGAAATAATTGGGGACTATACTTGGTTATGGAAGGTCATAATATCAATTTTAATCGCCATACTAACCTTAGATTTACTGATAAGATGGGGAATTAAAGCAGCAGAAAATTATCTAGGACAAGGACAGTTGGGTAATATGCTATTTGGTCAAGGTAGAAATGTAATTAGTAGAGCTAGACCGACAAGCTTTAACAGAAACATAGAAGAGATTCCAATGGTAAAAGTAAACAAAAATCCTGAGTTTAAAAGAGACAAAACTCCAAGTGTAAAGTCACAAAAACGGAAAATGTCTTGGATCCCAAAAGTTTCTAAATTTCCTCAATCAGTGGAAACTGAAGGTCACACAGTAAATGCCATGAGAGTAAATAAAACGTGTGATAAAGAGTTGTCAAAAGACATGGATGCCACGGCATCACAAAACTTCTCTATAAATACCCTACAGTCATGTCCCACAATAACTGGGGTGTTTATAAACAACAAAGCAGTAAAGTGTTTAATTGATACTGGTGCGAGCATATCGATTGCTCCTATCTCACTTGCAAGGACTTTAGGATTAAACCTAACGCCAGCGACAATTAGCATAACGTCTGCCTCGGGGCATGAAATTAATGTATTAGCTCAAGCTGAAGTATTACTAGAAATTGCAGGAACTAAATTACCCGTAACTATAAGAGTAGTTGAAGACAATCAAATTACAGGAAATAGAACATACCAATTAATTATAGGATGTGATATTCTGAAAAGACTCCCGCCAATAACTTTTGACTTTAATAAAGGAAAAATTAATTTTGAAAATAATTTTAATTATTTAGATAAAAACAAGGCAAAGTCAAGAAACATGCGTGTAGCAGCTATTGAAGCTAAAACAATTCTACCAGGAAAACATGGACTTGTTTCAGTGAAAATTAGAACTAATGGTGGAGAAAAGTTGGCACTTGTACATTCACTAGACCAAAGGCTTGAGAAGGACCATCTTGCACTCATCGAGGCAGTGGTTACACCAAATGCAAAAGAAAACAAAATTCTAATTGCCAATCCAACAACTGAACCAAAGCACATTTGCAAAGGAATGCATGTTGCTCTGGCTGATGAGGTTTGGTCAATTGATGAACAGCCATGGTTAACACAGGTAGAAAACATTAATGTCAATGAATATGTAAACACAGTAGAAGCAAACCCAACATTCAAGGTAGATTTTTCTAAAAGCTCAGTACAGGGGGAAGACAGGCAAAAATTAGAGAAATTGTGTGAAGAATTTTCTGATGTATTTAGTAAAACACAATATGATCTAGGGTCATGTATAGCAGGGGAATATGACATTATAACCACAACTGAAGAACCCATAACATCTAGACCACACAGAGTTCCATTTAAATACCGAGAAGAACTTCAGAAACACATTGAAGCACTTTTAAAATCTGGAGTAATGGTTAAATCTGATACTCCATGGGTATCGAACATAGTTTTAGTACAAAAGAAAGACGGAGGTCTAAGACCTTGCATTGATTTTAGAAAGCTTAATGAAGTAACAGTCCCAGACCACTTTCCTCTACCGCGATTAGAGTCAATAATGGAAAGAATAGGAAACTGCAATTACTATTCCTCACTAGATTTGTCAAGCGGTTACTTACAGATTAGATTAACAGAAAGAGCTTCCAGAAAATGTGGAGTAATAATGGAAGATGAGATATACCAAATGACACACATGCCTTTTGGGCTAAGGAACGCAACAAGCGCATTTGCAAGAGTAATGGCGCATGTAATTAGCGGATTAGATGAGTGTGTTCTAGCATACGTAGATGATTTCCTAGTCTTTACAAAATCTCCAGACTTTGATGAACATTTAAAAGCATTAAGGCAGGTCTTTACCAGATTAAGAAAATACTTTCTAAAAATAAGTCCCAAGAAATGCATATTTGCCTCAAGGGAAATGAATTTCTTAGGATACACAATAAATGCCACAGGGTACACTCCCAGTATTGCAAAAGTTGAAACAATAAATAATTTACCTGCACCCACCACTGTTAAAGAAGTTAGACAAGCAATAGGCATGGCTTCATTTTTCAGAAAGCATATTCAAAACTTTTCGCTAATAGTCGAACCACTCACAAAGCTCACTAGGAAGGAAATAGAATTCCATTGGGGTGATGAACAACAACAAGCATTTGATAAAATTAAGAAAATCTTAACTAGTCAACCAGTTCTTGTATTTCCGGATTACGAAAAACCTTTCCATATATTTACTGATGCATCCCTTACTGGACAGGGAGGCGCGCTAATGCAAAAAGATATTGAAAATAATACATATAAAGCCATCGCGTACTGCAGCAGGACTTTAACAATTTCAGAACGCAAATGGGCACCCGTCCAAATCGAATTGGGCGCTATAATATTTTCCTTAAGACAATTCAGACCTTTTATTTATATGGCTGAAATAGAACTACACACTGATCACAAACCTCTTGCTTACTTACTAAAGAAAGCAGACGCAAGTCCAAATTTAGCACGCTGGCTCATAGAATTGCAAAATTACAATATAAAAATTGTACACATAGCCGGCAAGGAAAATTTACTCGCTGATGCACTCTCGCGATTGCAAAATCAATCAGAAGAAGAGAAAGCCGAACTAGAAGACATTGCAGAATTCCCAGTTTGTTTCACACTCCCTATAAAAGATGGACTTATAGACGAACATTACGCGTCTGTTTTAACCCTTAGGAAAGAAAATGAAAATTATGCGATAGACATTAGGCAAGAACAAGAAAATGACATGGAAGCTGCAGACTACATTAAATTTATAAAAACTGGGGAACTCCCAGAGGACATATCACCCAATAATCAGGAGAAATTTGTATTAAATGCTGAAAATCTGAGAATTATAGGGGATATACTATGTCACAAACTTCCGAATTTAAAACCAAGAATATTCGTACCATCTTCACTCAGGGCACTTATCTTTGACTCATTTCACTCCTCACAACTAGGGGGTGGACACATGAATTTGAAAAAGACCCTCAAGAAGTGTAGAAAATATTATTGGCCAAGAATGCACGCTGATATTCTAACCTGGACACGAAACTGTATAACTTGTCAACTCAGGCACTCACCGAATCCCCCATATAGGGCAGAAATGCAAATGGTACCAGTAAACACACTATTTGCTAAAGTTGGATTAGATCTTGCAGGACCATTCCCATTAACACAAAATGGCAATAAACATGTAATGAATATAATTTGCTGGTTCACTAAATACGTTATTTCGGTACCTGTCCCAGACACTAAAGCAATGACACTAGCAAAAGCATTTCTCAATAATTGTTACTTAAAATATGGCGGCTGCGTAGAGCTAGTAACTGACAATGCCACAGCTTTCACAAGCGAGTTCTTTAAGGATTTCTGTTCAATGCTATACATTAACAAAAGCTATGCAACACCGCATTGGTCTCAAGGAAATTCAGTTACTGAAAGATCCTTTAGAACATTCCATAATATTCTTTCTAAATACATAAGTAAAGACCAACCAGATTTTGACGAGTTTTTAGACTGCGCATGCTTCTGTTATAACACTTCGATACACGCGTCGACAGGTGAAACGCCATTCTTTCTCATGTTTGGTCGCGATCCAATCTTTTGCGTAGACCAAATATTAGACCCGTCAGTATACAGTCCAATTGCGTTTACAGACATTTCTGAATTCAAGCAGAGATTAGTCACATCACTTAGATGCGCCTGGGAGGCAGCTGATGAGGCAAACAAGCAAGCACAGTTAAGAGCTAAGACTCAATATGACAAACTAGTAAGAAACCCCACAGTCACAGTAGGAGATAGAGTATTACTTAGAAACTATGCAGGGAAAATAGGAACTTCCAAGAAATTTCATATGCCTTGGAAAGGTGTATTTAGAGTAGTAAAAATTGAAGGAGTACATGTCACAATAGTAAGTTGTAACTCACCTCAGGGTACACCCAGAAAAGTGCACATAAATCAACTAAAGAAATGTTTTGAAGCACTTACACCCGCGTGTACAGTACCTGAATTATCGAGTGAAGAAGAAAAGGCTCTGGAAAGAGCTAAAGAAAATGAAGGTATTGTAGATGAAAATATTTCACAAGAAATTGAAACTCCCGATACACAGGAAAATCAAAATACAAACACTGAATTAGTAGACAAGAATACTCGAAAGAAATATAATTTACGAGAAAATCCTAAAAAGAAAAAGTTCTCCTTTTAAAAAAAATATAATATAAAATTGATAGGGGTCATACATTCAAAACTCTTATTCTATTAATCAAATTTCATTTAATTAATCTTTTAATTTTCACTCCTCTCTTTAACAAAATCATTTAAACTTTGTCAATCAATCAATTTTTTTTATTATCCGCGTATTTTATTTCACATTTAATTTTTTTTACACAACCGCGTATTTAACTCACATTAATTTTTTTTTTCTCTCCCATTTTAGAATTTTTTTTAAATTAAAATCTCAATTTTCAGTTATCAATGGACAATCAAAATGTTAGAAAACGTGGCCGCGGTCATTTCTATTTCAATTCTGAGAAAAATGATTCAACAACAACAAATAAAGCTGGTCTTATGACCATGGAATCCACGGATTCAAAAAGCTTAAATAAAAATGTTGGTCTTCTGACCATGGGATCTACGGATCCAAAAAATCTAAAAAATGCTGGTCTTCTGACCATGGAGCCTACGGGTTCTCAAAAAACAAAGTCAACCACACACACAAGTGTGGAAGAAGAAGAAGCCTTCCAAAAACTCATGGAAGAAGCTGAACAAGAAGAAAAACAAGAAATTTCTGAAAGTATGGAAAAAGCTCATTCTTGAAGAAGATATGGAAATAAATGAAGAAGGTGAAGAAGAACAAATGGAAGAAGGCGAAATAAACGAGTCTGAATGGGCCCAATCGTCTTCTAATTGGGAAAACCCGAATAAAGAAGAATCATTTGCTAATAAGGCTTTTGAAAATCAGGAATGGCAAGAAGTAAAATCTAAATCTGAAAAGAAGAAAGAGAAAATTGAAGAGGAAGCAATAACTGCAAGTCGAAAGAAGAGATATGTGGTTTCTCAAGTGCAAGAGAAACGGGCAATCGCTGTTATTCCCAACCCCGAAAAATTATCGATGTGGCCTTTTGCAATTGAAATTCCGGATGAATTAACAACCGACCTTGAACGTCCACTATTTCCGGGAGACTCAATATTCGTAAATAAATTTGCATGGATTGAAGGAAGAAGACAAGTCACCATTGATAATTGGTATAGAAAGGATACAGGAATTTTAAGCTATCAAGCTACAGCGTTAATGATTGATGTCACTCACTTTCCGTATTGGACAACTAAAACAGGAATTATTACATATTTGAAGAAGAAAGAAGGCAAAGCACCGCTAGCTCGAGTGACAGCGTACGGAATGGAGAGATCTGGAATGCTATACGCAAAACAATGCAGACACGGTCTCGACTTATCAAAAACAAGACTATCAGAATTTGTAAATCTAAAATTAGCTCCAATCCCAGCTGGTTGGATGATAGGATCAAATTATATAGTTCCACCCGGAGGATCATACCGACTCGGAACAGAAATAATGGCTAAAGAAGGTTCTCAAATTTTAGCCTGTGCTGAACCGTTCACTGAAAGGTGGCGCTGGCTAACAAAAACAGGACTTCCGAAAGTATTTCCTATTGATAAGGATTATACACTGAAGGAGATGAAGTTGGCTGAAGACATAATCGCTGCAGTATTAATTACTGCTGCGGAAAATGAAGAAGTTGGTAGAATGGAAACCAGTTATTTTGGAGTAGTTAAACCTCTTGAAGATGAAAAGAAGAGAACATTCACGATTAGTCACATACACGAGCAAAAAGCCCACATAGCTAAAGTACTTAATATTTGGACAAAAGATACACCAGTTACAGCTAAAACTGGTTTTGAAAGGAAGGCATTTGCGAACGGTTACATAAAAGAAGTAGTTAAATGTGACCGAGACGACGGACTACTACAAATTGAAGTTAATATAATTCTTGTCCCAAATGAAGGTCTTTATGAACACGATGAAGACTTTGAAGCTATGACACACGGAATGCTTACAATTATTCAAGTTGCCGAAACACCCGGCGGATACCGCGATCAAGCTGACACATTCGGTCTTCATGCCCCAACTCAATTAATTAAAAGAAGAAAAATCTCCACGAACTGAAATACTTAAAGCTTTATTCGGGCGTCCAGGGACGGACGATTCGGTGGTTGGAGGTGATATTCCGAAGGAATTAGAGTGTGTAAAGAGTTTAAATGAAGAACAACAAAATACACTCTCAAATTGGCTTCATGAAGGAAGGGGTCGCCTGCATTACCAGCAGGCACCCCCAGGAACGGGGAAAACACGTCTGGCCGCCGCATGTATAGCCGCAGCTTTAAAGAAGGACCCGAAAATTGCCGTCTTGGCTACAGCAAATTCAAATTTGCCTGTGAGTAAGCTGATCGACGAGAGTGCCCAAATTAATCTTGGAAGTGAAATGTTGGCATTCTTCGCCTCGACAGCACGCATCAGATACGGAGATCAAATACTCTTACTAAATGAACACCAACTTGAAAATAAAATAAAAGGAAAATTTGTAGAGAAGTTAGAAGGTTCTGAAAAGAGAGACGTAACGGATTACCTGGCCCACATCAAAGATAAACCACGTCACACCAAAGAAAGAAAAGTTGGCGAAATTTATCTGGCTAGAGAATTTAAAAATGCGATCTTTGGAACAATCTACATGTGTTTAGGAATTCCACGCGCTCATGTATCGACCACTCACCTCATAATCGACGAGGTCACTCAGACAAGTTTCTCCATGATGGTTCACCTCCTGTGCAAATTACCTCTTGTCCGATCCGTCCTCTTGACGGGAGATGTCCGTCAATTGGGCACTCACCTGAAAGAACTACCAGAAGTAATTCAAAGTGGATACGGTCTTGAGAGCGTAACTGATCAAATGGAAAATTGCGAAAGAGTATCAGTCACAATCTTGGAACGATGTTACCGCTCGCACCCAATTATCACTGAATGCTTCGACTATTCTTCTTATGAAAAACACGGCGAAAGAGTGATCGCAGCAGTTCCCGCAGAAAAACGGACAGGATTGACAAAGCTGGGAATAAATCTTCCGGTGAACGATGTTCCACTCATACTGCTAAATATAAGAGGAAGAATCGAGCAGGACAGTGCCTCCTACTCACTTTCCTCGCCTGAACAGACTGAAGCAGCGATTACTATTGCAAAAGCGCTGGAGCACCGAGATCCTCAAGGTGTTGCCATAATCTGCCTCTACACGTTTCAATGCGAGAAAATAAGAGAAAGGCTCCAACAAGAAAATATACAAGTCTCAGTGAACTCTGTAGATGCGTTTCAAAGCCGCGAGCACCGTTTAATCATTCTTGTAACAACGAGCACTAAAGCGCCTGGCTCAGCAGCTCGCGCAGATGCCTCTGACTTTTTGAAAGACAGCAGACGTGCCACGGTGGCATTGTCCAGGGCACAGAGTGGATTAATCATTATTGCTGATTTTGAAGCAATACGAGAAGGCGAGACATGGAGAAGATTCATCACTGCGGCAAAACAACACACTCCCTTTGTTGACGAACGATATTTGGAAGTGATGGAACACGAAGAACCAACACGCGACTCAAATGGAGTACTCAATGATTTAAAAGGAAGGTCAATTGAAGTTAAAGTGGAAGAAGTTAAATTAATACGTGGTGGTGAACTAAGAACAGGAAGAGGAAAAATGATTTGCAACAGATGTGGAAATCCCGGACACTTGGCAAGAGACTGTAGAAGAAGATGAGAAAAGAAGAAGACAGAAATGGAGGCACAGACTTGGGGCACATGGTAAACCTGTAAATTGTGGTGGGTTTAAAAATAAAATAAAATGAAAAATAAATAAAATTTAAAATTTGGGAAATTAAGAAAAGACCAGGGGACGGTCTTCCCCGGGGTTGGAGGTGTAAGGCGGACTTTGATCCGGATGGGCAAGGATGGAAAGAAGGAACTTTAGTTCCTCTGGGAAAGGATAGAATAAGGGGAGGAGATTGACAAATAAGGACTTAAGATAAAAACTAGTGGAAAATAGTGAAAAGGGGTTCAGTCGACTGTTCCACCAGTCAGTTGGAAAGTAATCAATGTAAAGAGTGAATAACCGGCCGAAGAAGCTGAGAGCTTATTCATTAATCCTGCAGAAGAAGCCTAGAGCTTATATTAGCGCATATTATTCCCGGGCAAGTCGATCTCGTAATCGACCAGCAGCACCGGCGCATAGAAAGGCCTACCCTCCGCTCTGCTCATACCCACCGGCATCGCCTCTCGGGACCTTAACATCGCACGCAACCCACCCAACATCCCAATACCATCCTGGCCCAGCACTAGCTTTACTATTTAAAATTAATTTAAAATTAATTACAAATTGGAATTTTTCTGAAATATAATTGCTTTGGATGGAAACGCTTGTATAAATTATAAAATTTATCGAACAAAATTGTATCTTTGTCGGAAGCATCACTTAAAAATTGTTTATATAAAATATTATAATCAACAAATTTTTTCCCTATTATTAATGATTATACCTGTCGAGGCTCGCCTCGTCATAAATTCTAAATTAATTTCTAACTTAATTAATTATTAGGATCTCAGCCCACAAGTGACCAAACACTCAATTGTTCAATTCCAGAGGTAGATGAGCAAGACTCTAAGGCCCTATCGCATAATATATTTTATTTTAATTTATTCATTGCTTTAAATTTTCCCCCAATTAACCATTAACGATGGTTTTTGACAGATTTTTGTTTTCTTTTCTTTTTCCCAACTAGTAGATAATCGTTGAGTGAGCGGTGTAATAACGGAAAAAGATATTATAAGGGCACCGCTCGGGGTGAACAACGCTCGAGGTGGAGATGAATTAATTCCACATATTACACCGCTTAAAAAATAAAACATTTTAATGGAAAAAAGTGAAGAAAAATCCAAACATAAAAAGGATATATCCATCGTTAATGTGACTCATTCTTTTCACTTTAAAAACTTTTTCACTTAACATTTATTTTTGATTAATAAATATTTTATTTATTAAATTAAATTGTTCTAATTAAACACGTGACGCCCAGTATAAATATATCGAAATATTTATTTCAGTTGCCTATAATCTTTTATTTGCTTCAGACTTCAACTTTGTGGTAGAATCTGCAAGTGGTCGAAACTTTTGGAGAATCTAATTCTACCCATGAAACAACACTGTTTTGAAATTCGACAATACTAGATTACTTATTTAATAGGGGCACTTAATGTTTATTTTTTAATCTTCTCGATGTAGCAAATGAGGGTGTAACTTAAATTTAAACATTCCCTAAAATGATTACTTCACTGTGAAACGCTATCTAGTCTACTAAATGGTTTTAACTTAATTGGCATAAGTCAGATCCAGCCGTGTTTGGAATCATCGACTTATCTCGCCGTTTGAGTTTTGATATAAATTAAATTTTATGATAAACCTTTCATCTTCAAAAATTTTGATTTTTAAACATTCATCGAGTTTCACATAACCAATTCCATTCTTATCAAAACCATTCATAAGGAATTCTCGTTCCTTATCTCCTGTTTTATTCGAATCCCAACGATAAACATAATTTTTTTCGTCGTATTCAATTTTATATATAAAATCTATTAATTCTTCAGGCATAGGATGTTCATTTGTAAATTGATCTCCTATTAAATAATCTTCTCCATAAGTCATAAAGAGAAATTCGATTAAACATTGTAACTGTTCCTCTAAAAGTGTGATATTTAAAAATAATTAAAGCTTAAAAAGGTTAATATTTGGAAAATTAATTTCTTTAAGCTTATTCATAAAATTACCTCCTTCTATTAATTACCAACTCTAAGGCGAGTTATTGAGTAATAAATTAAGAATTCTAGACAGTTGAATGTTTTGGACGGACTTAATTATGATCAAATTTTTTAAGAAAGTTGATAGCAAAGTCGCCTATATTATTTTCTTTAGAAAAAAGATTCAAAGACGATCAAACAAACAATTATACCTTATAATAATTTTATTTATTGTTATCACTAGGGTTGCCGTTTTCGGTTCGAGTCGGTGCATTTTTTTCGAGCTTGGTTTTTTTCGATTCGGTTCCTTTTCGAGCCTTTCGAGCTGAAAAGCCTTGACTCGCTCGATCATTCGAGTTACGGTTCGAGCGAGACGGCAACACTAGTTATCTCTACCCCTCAATTTTACATACAATTTTTAATTCACAAAGGTGTAAATTAAAATATATAGTTTCGATCGTAACCTACCAAGTTTACCAAAATATTTCGGTGGTATCATCATTACTCCTGTGTTAAAAACTTTTCGTACAATATCAATAACATAACAAAAAACACCATTTTTGTCGTTATAAAATATTGGCTGATTTTGATTTATACGATAGAAATTTAAAGCTTTTTCCTTTCCCAAAATTTCTTCAAATTCGGTCCAATATATAACTAATCCGTTCATAGCCTCTTCAGAAATCCAGCGATAAAATTCAAAACGATGGGCATTTTGATTATTATAAGGATGAACGTGAGTTTGGACATTTTTATCAATCAAGAGATATTTGAAGAATCTATCAAAAACTTCTTCATTTTGTGTTTTTCCAAAATAATAGAGTGGTTGAATTAAAAGAAAAATAAAAATTGAAAAAAACATTCTATATTTTTAAAATTTAAATTTAGTTGGACATGTTAAATTATAGGGGAAATTGAAAAAATTAAAAATGGCGAGTGATGGCAAGCAGTCAGGCACTCTCCCTTTTGAATGCGACGAGAGACTTCGATTTATTGAAAAATTCATTGTCTAAAGACCTACATCCTTCTTCCCTCCTTTACAAGAAGGGATGGGAGGGAGAAGTCATTATCCGTGTCTTTTTGTAAAGTCGATTTTTTACTGATTAATAAGTGAAAATAATTTTTAAATTGAATAATTAAAAATTAAATTAAAATTTTATTTAAAAAAGTTTAAAAAATTAAATTTTATATAAATAGTAGGGCTGTTGTTTTTATTAGAAATATAAATCACATAATATTAGCGGCCTACAGCTTACTTTTGAAAGATGGCCTTTTTCCAACTTGATGAATCAGGTCTGAACACTCGTTATAAAATTACAACTCGATAAGTGCAAGAAATCGTTGTTTTTCATAATGGTCGACTTGACTTCAAAAGTATCCCTTCTGAAATTCCACAATTTTTGCTTGAGGAGCTCGAAAAGGATGAATTCGAGCTTCCTGGCCTTACGAAAATATAAAAATTTTTGCCTCCGGCGCTAAAAAGGGAGTATGACTTCGTGGCACTCATAAGTAATAGAAATTCTGGCGTTTTGGCGTCATTTTTGGCCGATCTGGCGTTTGGCGTGTTTTAAGAATTTGAAAAATTGCCATTTTGCGTTTGGAAAAAGTTTGGCACACAGCCCTGATTTCAATGGATTAAAGGTAATATGGAGGGATTTGTGTCAAATATACAAAGCCTCTTCAGAAATTCTGCGATGAAATTCCAAAAGTTGCCTCTCATCATATTATTAGAATAAATATGAGTTTGGACATTTTTATCAAGCAACAGATATTTCAAGCATTTATCAAAACTTCTCACTTTGTGATTTCCAAATTAATAAAGCGATTGAATTAAAAGAAAAATAAAAATTGAAAAAAACCTTTTTGAATTTTTTACAAATTTAAATTTAGTTGAACATATGTAGTTAAATTTTTGGGGAATATTGGAAAAATATTAAATTTAAAATCGCGATTAATGGGCAACAGAGATTAAGGCGGATATCAGTGCATTAAAATTCTATTTGTTTATCTCCATTAAACACACAATCCTTCTTTATGTGCACGAATCCCTTTATCCCTCCTTATGCAACTGATATCCTTTAAATCACCCCTAATCAATTCAGAACTTCTTTAATCGGAGGATATAATGGAATCAATCACCTTATGTACAACAAATCCACTTATATCCCAAGCGGTAAGTTCCTTAATCCTCGAAAAATATTAGGTTACGTTTCGGTTGACGGAATTTGGTGAAAACTACAACCTAGCTAAGAGAAAAAGTTTAGCCAATAGACAAATCAAATGGACCCTTCATCCTTTTTCTTAAAATAAATTTTCAAATTAAAAATAGTTATTTAAATTTGATTTGTCTCTATGTTTATATCGGTATCTGTATTTCAAAATTAATAAAAACATAATTTTATCAAGCTATAGTTAAATTTAAAATAAAACCATTTTACGAATAAAAAGTGGTTAAAATAATAAATAAAAATATAATCATTTAAAATAAAAAATATGATCCTGCCGACAAAAAATCAAAATCCCTATTTCGGGAAATATGGATTCCAGACCCGAAAAACGTCGGGAATTTCCGGGTCGGCAGGATCCCTGGTACACACAGTGTACAAATTTTTAATAATTTTCCGTGTTTTTCTTAGTTTTATAATTTTACAAATTTTTGTTTTTCCAGATAGGGTTCGATTAGACCGTTTTTAAACAAAAAATTTTATATTTATTGCCAAAAATTAACCATTTTATGAAATTTTATTAACTTTTTCTTGAATTTAAAAACTAAAACTCAACACCGAAAACCGTATTTTTAAAATCGAATTAACCAAAAACTGGAATACCAAGTTAATAACCTGTTGTGTTTAACCCTAGTTTCAAAATACAAATACCGTAAATCCTCTAAAATAGCCCCCCCCCCTCTAAAATAAGCCCCTTCTAGAGGTCGATCTAAAAAAGCCCCGGGGATTTTTTAGAGGATTTACGGTAAAAGTTAAATCTTGTTAAATCAAAAAATAATATTCGCTAATTAGACATTTTTAGGATTTCTGTTTGTTTTAAAATTTCCAGAATTTTTGATTCAGATATCGGCTAGACAACAATTTTTGTTTATATGAATATCAACTTATTTTTTTTAATTTTTCAAGTTCCTCTCTAACTAAATCGGTTAAAGTATCACAGAGAAAAGATGGATGGACATATTTTTTACTGATTTAACAAGAGTTAACTATATAACAAAATTTTTTTAGTCAGAATTGTGGATAATTTTAGTTTGTTTGGATTAAAAATAACCTTCAAAAATTTTAAAAATCAAAATAAATTACTTAAAAATAATCCCAAATAATACCCAAATCCAAAAAATTGGACAAAAAAATCTTCTTCAAAATTCAATTCTTTTTTTTGCTCCCAACCTTTGACCATATTTTGTTAAATCCTAAATTGTGTAAATTAATTTTTTAAACTCATAAATTGTTAATTAATTGGGGTTCCAAAAATATGACCGTAAAATAAAAAATCAACTGCAAATACGCAAAAAGCCTAGAATATGCAATGAACGTAAAAAATCAGACATTTTTTAAAAATACCGTATTTCCTCTCATAGAACGACATGTCGTTTTATTTCTCAACCTCCCTCTAGACTGTCGTTCTAATAGGGGGTGTCGTTCAAATAGAGGCTGTCGTTCTATTAGAGGAAATACGGTATTGGCGGCGATAAAAGAAGTATGTATTTGCAGGATTTTGTAAGTTCATTGAAAAAAGGACACTTACAATTAACGTTTGTGGGACGATCGTGTTTAAGTTTAGGATTTAAAGTCATCTTCGCTTTGCAATGTGGGCATGTATTCTTCACATTAAGCCTTAAATATTATTCCGTTAAAAGAAAATAAAAAATTAAAAATCTAATTTATACCATGGTGCAAGACAGATACCATGAAATATTTTCTTAAAATTATAAATTTAATTATTAATAAATTTAATAATTTTAATAAACTTTGCATGCAGGACAGGAATAAACAAAATCGTTGATTTCTAATTCTTCAAAGCAAATAACACATATTTCTTTATCCTCAGTGTCTTTATCTTCAGTGTCTTTAGTTTCCTTTGGATCATAATTAAATCCCTCTTCAACTAAACAAAATACATATATTTATTTTAATTTTTAAAATTCTTACAAATTGGAATATATTTGAAATATATCTGTTTCGGATCAAAGAGCTTGTATAAATTATAAAACTTTTCAAAATCACTTGTATCTTCGTTGTGACCGATACTAAAAGCAATAAAAGAAATTTTATTAATATAGTAAAGCGGTTGGTCCCGTTCCCCTGTGCCTCGTTGTTGAAATGATATTATTAGCAGAGTCGCGCATGTTGCAATCATGTGTGAACTCCGCAGAGTATAGAAATAAGTTAATCGCTCGCAGTGGGGAATAAGGGAGACGTCTCTTCTTTAACACGATGGATTGGCCGGCCGGCAATTCTGTTGAATGAATGAAGTGATCTCCTTTTGCCTATTCCATTAAAGCTTATAAGCATCAGCTTACTTCCTTATTGCTTTCCCAAGGATAAGTTAGTGGCGATGTTAAGCTTAGATAATGGGCGGCTAATAACTCTCTGGGAATGGCCGTTTGTGGCGTTCTTTGCCTTTTCTCTGGGAACTTCCGTTACTTAGCACAATGTTTAGAACGACATTATCATTCACGTGATTTCAGGATGATCCCGGCCTTACAATATTTTATAAAAAAATTTTCATCTAAAAGTTTAGCCAATATAATTGTAAGATCAACCTTTTGTCCTTCAAAATTTTCATAGCTAAACATTCAGCAAGTTTATCTAAACCATTTTGATTATTTCTGAAGCCATTCTCAAGAAAAACTCGTTCTTCTTCTCCGGATTTATTCGAATCCCAACGATAAACATAATATTTATCGCCGTATTTAATTCGATTTGAACGAAGTATTTCGTGCTTTTTAGATTCTGTTAAAGAAATTTCATGTCCTATTACATATTCTTCTCCATATTTTTCAAACAAAAATTCGGTTAAACAATTATGAAGTTTGTCTAGAAATGTAGAAATGTTATTAATACTAATTTAATTTCAGGCCCCGGGCCCGGGACGAAAATGGATATTTTTATAATCCTGAAACATTCTTATAATGAAATCCATATTTTTTCCTGAACTAAGATATTTTGGCTCTTGTCCAGTTTATGCGTCCAATGAAAGTTTATGCGTCCAATCAAAAGAAAATTGGATTTTTCTTTATATTTTGAAGTTGGGGTTGGGTTCTTTAACATTTATTCATGTCCGGGACCTACGCCCACTGGGTCTGGGACCGTTCCTTGCCCTACCCCTCGTAATTTCTGAAAGTTGTAGCCAATTTTTAAAAATTTCGGAAAAACAATTATAACTTTCTGAAATTACAAGGGGTAGGGCAAGGAACGGTCCCAGACCCAGTGGGCGTAGGTCCCGAACATGAATAAATGTTAAAGAACCCAACCCCAACTTCAAAATATAAAGAAAAATCCAATTTTCTTTTGATTGGACGCATTAACTTTCATTGGACGCATAAACTGGACAAGAGCCGATATTTTGTGCTTCGTTTTGTGAAAAAATTTTTAAACGGACAAAGAAGAGGGTAATATTTGGTTTAGACCCCACACTCTTTTCCTGATTATCTGACTAACTCTCTTAGAACACTAATATTTTATTACTCAAATTTTTGTCCCCAAATGTCGGTCTACAATCCACAAATCTCAGTCCGCAAATAAGTAGACTCTCACGATTGTTAAATACCACAAATACCATTTCATTAAACTTGCCAGAAAAAGATAGGTTTTTTTACCTGTATTGGATCCTGATCCTTGTCCTTGGTTATGTTGGCCTTAATATAAAAATAAATTATAGGCTATTTAAGCGATCGAATCTCTTGAAAAAGATAGCAAAGGATTGGTTGATATAGGGATGTCCGGGAGAAGAAAAAACTCGGGAATCGGGAAAGATGGTTTAAAGTTTGAATAATGTTACTTGATTCGTGATTATAATTATTATAGTTATTATTGTTATTCGTGATTATTATAGTTACTTGATTCGTGATGATTGTCATGGAGCGACACCTCTTGTGCTTGTAACAACACTAGAATAAATTTTTAGAAAAAAATTTATCAAAATATATATTATTACTAGCTTGGTATTCTTCTTCATTTATAGCAATTAAATTATCTGGAATTTTATTAAATTTTTATGACAATTACTAAAAAGCATAATGTTCATTTCAGGAGATAAATTCTTTATTTTCTTTGATAGATAATAACACAACATAACTCTAATCAGGGCTGTGCGCCAAAATTTCCGCGTGGCGCGCCAAACGCCAATTTTTCAAATTTTCAAATCACGCCAAACGCCAAAATCGGCCAAAAACGACGCCAAAACGTCATGACGCACAGCCCTGATTCTAATCCCTCTATATCCTCCAATGGAATTTTGTAAAGCCAAGGACCCTGATTCCTTTTATTTCAGTCCCATAGGTGAAAATAAGGTATCTCATATAAGGTGTCACTTAATAAAGTATCACATACTTAATAATGTACCATTATTTGCTTTGACCATTTTAAGCGGAGAAAAAAAAGGAAAAAAAGAGATGGAGAAGGAAAGGAAAATGGGGGGGGGGGGGTGAGATAACGGAAAAGTAACGGATTTTCTAGTCCCGAAGCCATTCCATGTGAATGTCTTCATAATCGAGGGTATACTTCTAAATACAATCTTACCTCTAGTTCCTGTACCTCTAGTTCCTGTACCGCTTGTTCCTACACCTTGAGAATGGCTGGGACGATTTCTCAATCGGTTGACAGGAACTAATTGTCGGCCACGATGATCTCTTGAAGTGTCGTAATTCGCCATATCTTTATAATAGTTTTTACGTTAAAATCAACTGATACTTGTTAAATACCACAAATAACATTTATTAAAATTTTTGCCATAAAATGGATAGGTTTTTTACCTGGATTTGATCCCAATACTTGCCCTCGGTTATGTTGTCCTAAATTAATAAAAATTTATTTAAGCGGTCGAATCTCTTGAAAAAATTAGCGAAGGATTCTAATCCCTCTCTAATAACTCTAATCCCTCTATATCCCTCAAGTGGGATCTTTGTAAGGCCCCAGAATGCCGCACAAAAATTTTATATTTTCGGAAGGCAAGAAACGATTACTCCATCTTTTGCACTGGAAAATTTTGTAAAAACGAGTAAAATTTTTTCAAAAATAAACGCCATCATTACCTTTCACTTTATAAAATTCGGTTGGCCCCATCCCTGTTACAAAACTCTTATTTTTTTAGAATAAATAAAATAGATTATATTTTTACGGGAATTTTAATAATTGTTTCTGTTTGAGTTTATTCGTTGTAATTGAGGTGGATATAAAGACAGACTACGGCATTATATTAAATGCAAACCTGACAAATTTTGAGAATATTCTTGGCCAGAAGTAATTCCATAAGTGTTACTGGGGGTTTGAGTGAAACTGGGGTGATGATCGTAAATGGAGTTTTGAATGTGATTGGTGTTTTGACCGTAACTGGGGTTTTGACCGTAACTGGGGTCTTGAATGTGATTGGTGTTTTGACCGTAACTGGGGTTTTGACCGTAAATGGTGTTTTGAATGTGATTGGTGTTTTGACCCCAGTTGTCAAAATTGGGGTCGTAAATGGTGTTTTGAATGTGATTGGTGTTTTGACCCCAGTTGTCAAAATTGGGGTCGTAAATGGTGTTTTGAATGTGATTGGTGTTTTGACCCCAGTTGTCAAAATTGGGGTCGTAAATGGTGTTTTGAATGTGATTGGAGTAATGATCGTTTATTGAATTGTAGAAAGGACGACTCGAACGGCTGGAGGAAGCATTAGATGATTCTGCCTGATCTGATCCCAATTCGTGATAATGTCGTTGAGGTTCACGATTTAAATCGAAACGATGAGTGTTGGAACGACCATGTGCATCCATTTCATCATCATCGCTTAGAATAGAATCAACAACAAATGGTATTAAAAATAGAAAAAGTAATAAAAATAATGAAGGCTTCATTACTTTCTGGAATTATTTTAAAATTATTTTCTTCATTAAGTGAAGTGTATCTTTACAATATAGGTTTACGGTAGTAATTTTTAAAGGAAATTCATAGAAAGATAGGGTAATTTGTTATTATGTTTGGGCAAGGTGTGTTTCAAAATCAACAGAACCTCTAAATAAGGACCAAATCTCTTAAAATATGCTATGGAAGTGAAACAGAATTTATTAAATATCGAAGCATAAATATCAAAATTTGCCGAATTTAGACCAAGTTTTAATAAAACTTAACCAAATTTACCGAAATATGGACCAAAATATTTAAATTTTCCAAATGGTCGTAATATGCAAATACCGTAGATCTCTAATAGAATGGTATTTCCAGATCAGAGGTCGGTCGTAACTAGAGATCGAGCTGGGCCTGGACCAAGGCCTGGGTTTTTCCTGTACCCAGAGTCCAGGCCCAGGCATTTTTTGACCTTCCTGAGTTTTTCCTGGACCTGGGTTTTTCCTGGACTACAAACCCAGGACTAGGCCCAGGTCGATAAATCAAACCCGGAACCCAGGAACAGGCCCAGGCTTTTCAAAAATCTCGATCTCTAGTCGGAACTGACAAAGGTGATTGAATTAAAAGAAAAATAAAAATTGTAAAAAAATTTTTTTAATTTTAATAAATTTAAATTTAGTTAGGTAAGATGAACATTTTAAAAGTGAAGGGCAAGCTATCAAGCTCTCTCTTTTATTTAAAATGCGAGGGGAGGTGGGCGATTCACCGGAAAAATTAATTATTTTTAAGAGAAAATTTTAAAAACGAGGGTTAATAATTAAATTAGAATATCGAGACTTTCAATGCATTTAAAGTCTTAAAAGTATAGTTATTATGTTTAAATTAACGATGGTGTGGAATAGCCTGACAGTAAGAAGAGAATGTTTGGAATTTTGAAAATTGCTCGTAGTACTCGTACTCGAACACAGGTACGAGCAGTAATGTCAAAGTTCCAAAATTTCCCTAGAACTAGTTCCAGATCCAGGTTTTTAATTTTTGTAGTTCCAGTTCCGCAACTCCATTTTTGAAATTCCTTAGTTCCAGTTCCGGAACTCCATTTTTTAAATTCCTTAGTTCCAGTTCCGGAACTCCATTTTTGAAATTCCTTAGTCCAGTTCCGGAACTCCATTTTTGAAATTCCTTAGTTCCAGTTCCGGAACTCCATTTTTGAAATTCCTTAGTTCCAGTTCCGGAACTCCATTTTTGAAATTCCTTAGTTCCAGTTCCGGAACTCCATTTTTGAAATTCCTTAGTTCCAGTTCCGGAACTCCATTTTTGAAATTCCTTAGTTCCAGTTCCGGAACTCCATTTTTGAAATTCCTTAGTTCCAGTTCTGGAACTAGTTCCAAGCTAGTTCTAGTTCCAAATTTTTAAATTTTTTTGAATATGAAAAGATTTATCAACTTTAACAAATAAAGGCATAATTTAAAAATCATTGTGTGCGGCAAAATCGCATTACGGATGAAGAAAACACTTATGAAGATTACTTCAGGTAAAAGAATTCATTAATGACAAATTGATTTGTCTAGCTATAGTCACTTCGAAAAGAAAAATTATTTTTTATATTTTCAGACTTTAATTTTTTTTTCAAAATTCTCGATTTTTTAAAAATTATTTTCCCGATTTTACGATAAATCAATCAAAGAATTATATATAGTAAATCAAACAAAGGATTCAAAGGTCATGTCATCGATGTCTTGTGAGGCGAGTCGATTCTCTTTTATTGATTAAAACGTGTAAATAATTTTTTAAATTAATTAAATAAATAAAAATTTAAATAAAATTTTATTTAAATAAATTTAAAAATTAAATTTTATATTAGGGTTGGTCAAACGCGATTTTGCGGTATCGGTATCGGTATTTTCGGTAAAATACCGATACCGCAAAATACCGCGGTATTTTTGATTGAGGCCGTATTCGGTATCGGTATTTCGGTAAAAATATCGCGGTAATACCAAAAATACCGCGATATTACCGAAAAATACCGCGGTAATACCGATTTCGGTAGAATACCGATACCGAAAAAATACCGATTTTTTTTTTAAACTGTGCGGTACCGTATTCGGCATCGGTATTTCGGTAAAAATACCCCGATATTACCGAAAAATCCTTGTGCGATAAACGTTCTGTTAGCTTCTCTACGTAAGCGGGGTCGTAACAGTGGGGCTCTATTTCAGGATGGAGTTCTAATTCAGGGTAGAGCTCTAATAACAAGTTTAAAACTTCATCTTCATTACGACGTTGCTGTAGCAATTCATGTCCATTTGGAATCGCACCAGCAGTATAAAAATTATTGAAATTATTTATTAAATTAAGAAATCTTAAAAACATGTATTTTATTGTCATTATTAGGGTCCGGATTTTTATTGAAATAAATCTTTTTTATGCAAATCACTTTGTCGAGAGCAGAGGTGGGTCGGAATTCCGATTTCAGACGTTTTTTCCTTCTGATTTCCGATTTCGGAAATTTTGGGAAAATTTCCAATTTTTGACAATTTTTGAAGCAAATTTCCGACTAAAGACAAAAATTTAAGCTGATTTCCGACAGTTTCGATTTCCGACACCTTCGTCATTTCCGACCGACTCCTCATATGTATATAGTACCCTGAATAATCCCGTTTTGAGCTTATAGGTTGTGAGGAACTTGACAGAAACTCTGTTATGTAATAGTATTTCAGACTTAAGGAAAATGTGAATTTAAAATCACGTGAAATACATAAAATCTTATATTCGAATATTTTTATTTTTTATTTTTTCCGGTTAATTATTAATCGAATTTAACACATGAAAAGAGAAAGCAAGGGCATCTGCACTAAATCAGCAGCTTTAAATAGCTAAATATTATTTATTTTTAATTCACTAATTTTTATTTAAAAATAAAATAAATAATAATTAAATCATTAAAAAATTTTTGTTGATCAGACAGAAATTTTTTTTTTAAATTTATATTCAAGGCTGTTAGTCAAATATTTCTTGTCTGGTTTTGATTTCCAAAATTTAGGAATTTATTTTTTATTTCGGGAGGATTTCCAGTTTGGTGTTGGTGTAGTAATCAGTGCTGGGTATTTGCCATTTGTTGGCTCCGGCTCCTGGGTTTCAAAATCTTAGCTCCGGCTCCGGAGCCGGGCTCCGAAGCTAGCTCCCGGAGCCATACCAGCACTGGTAGTAATCAGATTCCCGAATGCGGCAATCATAAGTGAAATCCTCAAAGTGAAGGAATTAATTGATAAGTAGGGGGGCGTAGTGACAGAAGACCCACAGACAGAAGACCCAAGGACAGAAGAACCACAGACAAAAGACCCACAGACAGAAGACCCACAAGGACAGAATACCCACAGACAAAAGACCCACAAGAAAATTTTTTAAATAAAACTAGAAAATTTTTTTTTGAAATTTCTGAAAGAGATTTCCAATTTTTCAAGGCACAAAATTAATTCTAAAGTTAACCAATAAAATTTTTACCGTTAAATTTTATGGATGAGTGCGATTTAGATCATTAAATTAGAAAGTGATCTGAAGAGTCTGGTGACTAATTGGGATATGTAGGAATAGCGTGGAATATTGAGAATATAAGGGTAAGATCTCAAATCCACCGATATCTATTCTTATCCGTAAATTGTGTATAACAGGAACTAGGAGGAATACTCCTATATCTTTCTTAAGCAGTAAATCGGATATGTCAGTGAATTTAAAGGATGTAAACTTTTTAAGATTTTATAATTCCACTAATCCGCTTATATCCACGATATCCCTCCATATACTCAGAAATAATTAACTAATCTCCAAAAGATCCCCGATATACTTGCATATCTCCAATACCCTTGATCGCTTATAATCCTTCTATATCCCTCCATGGGACTTAACTAACTCTCGAGAATTTGGGACGGCCAATTAGTTATTTTTATACTATTTTTTTATATCTGATTTTTTTACACGACATGGACCGGATTTTCCGGAACAAAATCCCGAAAATCCGGGAAATTAAGATCCCCCTTCATTAAACAAGCTCCCCGGTAATTGGGACAATAATATTCCCATCGTTGGAACAGCTTCACCCGTTGTTGCAATAAGATTCCCCATTGTTAAAATAACATCCCCGTTGTTGCAACAAACTTCCCGATTGTAACCTTCCCTAATATTGAAACAACTTTCCCGTTGTTGGATCAATCCCTTATTAAGGAAAACAGAACTAACAATCGCGCCAAAATTTACAAAAAAAAAGTAAAACAAAAAAGTTGTGGGTCTTTTGTCTGTGGGTATTCTGTCCTTGTGGGTCTTATGTCTGTGGGTCTTTTGTCTGTGGTTCTTCTGTCCTTGGGTCTTCTGTCTGTGGGTCTTCTGCGTCGACACGAAGTAGGGGAATAATGAATAAATTGTACTATGCTCTGCTTCATAACTACAGTGCTGGTCAAAAGTATAGCCGCACCTGAAAAAACGGTGTATCTCCGGACAGAGCTAGCCAATTGTCATCAAATTTCGAAAAAAAATATTAGATTAAATGAGAAACATGATAACATTAAAAGTTTTTGAAATTATTGGAAGGAATTCAAAAAAATCAAAATTTTCAACCCCTTGATAACATTAAAAGTTTTTGAAATTATTGGAAGGAATTCAAAAAAATCAAAATTTTCGACCCCTTGTGGATAGTTTTAAATTTTTGTTTTAGGCTCATTCGATAGCCCTTAAAATTTACTACAAGTTGGCCAAGTTTTATTTCCCAGAAAAATTTCCCCATCAAGATAAAGAACGTTGATTCTCAGAAACGCCATTTAAGAGGGTATTTATGGGGTGTCTGCTGCTTTTTGTAACATTCGCCTCCTCAACTAACAAAATATTTGTTTCTGAAAAATGAAATTTAGCAAGTTTATAGTAAATTTTAAGGGCTATCGAATGAGCCTAAAACAAAAATTTAAAACTATCCACAAGGGGTCGAAAAAATTTTTTAAAGTTGCTTGCCCATGTTTTACGTTGATTTTTGGGGTATCGAGATCTCGACACCGAAATGAGATACGGGCATAAATAAATTATATAGCATCCGAAAGCCCTCGATAAGCTGTATATTTTTCCTAATAGGATAGATAAAGTCTAGCTCTTATTAAAAAGTCCCCAATGAAAATCCATATTAAAATTTATTAAAATTTAATCTTTGAAAGAGGAAAAAAATTTATTTAGATGAAAGGAAAGAGATATTTAAAGATTATAAAATTAATTTTATTTTTGTTAAAAATAAGTTTATTCAATCCATGTATTTGTTTTATCAGCAAATCCGACCAATTTTATCTTGTTAGTTACACTCTGCTGGTTTTTGTTGTTTTTTTGGGTAGGTATAAGAAAGCCATCCTCTAAAAAATGTTTTTCTTTAAGATTATTTTTAATAAAATAATTACCGTGATTTTTCACAACAACTTTCTTTTGTAGGATCATAGCATCTTAATAAATTTAAAATTAAATTGACTCTATCCCAAAAGAAGGGCGGAATCGTTTTTTCATAACCTGCAAGGAAAGGAAAAATGGAGAAAAATTGAAAGGAAAATGGAGACGGACGGACTCGAACAAGACAAGGCACGGACGGGCTCGGGTCAGACAAGGCATGGACGGGCTCGGGTCAGACAAAACACATTTGTCCGTATCCATCCTGTTACGACCCCGCTTACGAAGACGAAGTTAACAGAACGTTTATCGCACAAAGAAATACAAAGCAGATGAAGGTTGTGGTAGGACGAACTAAAACTGGGAGACCGCGAACTAACTATTGGCTGGTTTTTATACTAAACACTTTAAGGGCTGACGTCCATACACAACACATCTTTTCTTTCCAATTTTTCTCCATTTTTCCTTTTCATTTTTTCTTTCCTTGCAGGTAATGAAAAAAAACGATTCTGCCCTTCTTTTGGGATAGGGCCATTAAATTTATTTAAATAATTATTATTGTATATTTTTAATTATTTTTATTAAGAAAATTTTTTAGAATTGAACAAACGAACTTTCCATATGTCCATCCTCCACAGCATTCATAACCCTTTTCACAACAACTAAATTTTTTAAATTTATTTTTAAATTTATTTTATTAAAAATATACACTCCACAGCATTTTCCCTCCTTTGGGCAGCATCTAAATTTAAATATTTTATCAAATTTAACATTTTAATTTCTATAAAATTTTAAAATGAAATTATTTATAGCAATTTTGTAGTTGTCGCAAAAAAGTGTCGCAAAAATTTCAAAACGTCTTGAATTAAAAAAAGTGTCGCCTGCGACAAGACGCCGGTGGAAGACGCGGTTTATGTAACCACTAGAAAAAAGCGACAAAATCGCGCGCGATTTTTCTCTCCTCTTTTTACATTATTTAATATTCTGTATGTAATAATTTGTAAGTTAAAGATAATGAATTTAAAAATAAATTACTTTGATGAACAGCATTGTTGCCAAGATGGATCACAACAACTTAATTATATTAATTTTTAGGGAAATTTAAACGATATGATTTTTTGATATTGTTATATACCGTATTTCCTCTATTAGAAATACGGTATATACCGTATTTCCTCTATTTTTCAATCACCTTCAAAGATGGCATTCAAATAGAGAGTGGCATTCTAATAGAGGAAATACGATAATCTAAAGGCAAATAGGAGAAAGCGCTTCGGTCGGCCAGGACTGTGAGTCATTCTTTATCCAGTTGAAGAACATTCCAACTGAGCTTTTATATTATTGTTTACGGTCAGCCTTGTGCTAGATCAAGCGATATACCGAAACCATTAACCCTACTCAGCTCTAACACCTCTGGGATTCTAATATCTTCTAGTGATGTTCGGGTATCCCGACTCCCGAGGTCATTTCCCGACCCGACTCCCGCTTCCCGAGTTTTTTCTTCTCCCGAACATCACTAATATCTTCCACCTTCCATTCCTCATTTTTAAATAGGCGGGCCCCTATTTAACTACCTATATATTTTATTCATTTTCGATATTTTTTCTTTCTAAACATTTCAGCTCACAAACATCTTATTTAGGGAGAGACCTTGAGACCTAATCGTTAAACAATAGATTTTAAGAAATAAAAAGCTAGAATTTTTGAATAATATTTTATGGAAGGAAACCCCAAAGTTTTATGAATAAAATTTACTTAGGCCCACAGCATGTATCAGCATTATTACACCGTCTAAATTAATAAATATATCAAAAGTTAAAAATATTTTAATTTTTAATAATACCGTTCAGGACACCATTTTTTTCCATTTGTTAATTCAAATGAAATAAAAATAAAAAAGCTGAGAGCAATTAATAACAAAGTATTTTTAAACATTTTATTTTTTAATTTTCAGCTAAATAATAAACATAAAAAAGTAAGCTAGACTAATATAAACTAGAGACCGGTGCGGGACGGGATCCCGCGCGGGATTTTGCGGGATCCCGTCCCGCAATCCCGCACTTTTTTCGATTTGCAGGATTTCGCGGGATGCGGGATTTATCCCGCGTGATCCCGTCCCGCAAAGATTTAAAAAAAATCCCGCATGCGGGATCCCGCAAATGCGATTTTACCGGTCTCTAATATTTACCCATCTAAAACGACCCCTCGAAAATATAAATCCAGGTTTCATTTGATCATTTACGGTACTGAACTAGGCTAGAAATTTATTTTTCGTTTAGCTAATAAAAAGGTAAGGCTGCTGGGAACCAGAGGTGGGTCGGAATTCCGATTTCCGCCTTCCAATTTCCGGCGTTTTTTCCTTCCGATTTCCGAAAAAAATTTCCGATTTCCGAGTTCCGACTTTTGAGCCATTTCCGATTTCCGACAGTTCCGATTTCCGACACCTCTGCTGGGAACGAACCAGCATTTACATTTTACAGGACTGATGTGTTATCTCACCACGTCGTCTCTTGCATAGCCTTAGGAATAAATATCTTTATGCTCTATACTAAGTTAATCTTAAACTGCTAGACTTTTCGATTCGAGTCGTTTTCGAGTTTTTCGAGCTCAATTTTGTTGGCTCGCTAGCTTCTTTCGATCTTGATTCGGGCGGCAAGCTCAGAAATAAAATAAAATTTGCATTTAACTAGCTCATGAGGGTATTTGAAGAATTTAATTTTATGAAAATTTATTTAATGATAATTTAATAGGAATTTAGTTGAGCATTTATATTAAACGAAAAACCTTGAAAATTCTTTTTATTATTTGAACAACAATCATTTTTATTTAATAAATTTAATTTCAATCTTCTCTATAATATTAACTTCAAGTTTATTTTATTTTTAAGCAAAGTGGATTTTTTTAATAAGGTTTTACCAAATTTTACCAAATTTAGATAAATTTAAATTATTTTCTTGTTTGGTTAGCTTGATTTTATTTAAGTTTGTTTCCATTACTTAAATAAAATTGCCATCCTCAAATAACGAAAGAGCAAAACGCTATTCCAACGGACACCCCAAAATTTTACCGCCATTGCATACATCGAAGATTTGCATACGTAAGTTACCGCCGTCGCATACGTAACCCATCGCTAGTAAGGATTTAGATAAATATTTAAAAAATTGTTTTACCAAATTTAGATAAATTTAAATTGTTTTTTTGTATGGTTAGCTTGATTTTAGTTAAGAGAATTATATCCTCAATTTTATTTAATTTAGTTTCCAATTTTGGATCTATTGCAAGAGCCATTCTCAAATAACGAAAGAGCAAAACGCTATGCAGTAAAGAGCTTAACAAAAAATAAAATTATTGGAGAATATAGTAAAGCAACTGGGCTATAGCTATTTCTCTCCTTTAGCTAGTGCAAAAGGTTATTCGGCGGCTGGGAGCGAACCAGCATCTTCAGTAGACCGGACTGATGTTTAAAATAGAATTTTTACTAAAATCAACATTTTATTAAAAATTAAAATCAGTAAAATCACTTTGGATAACCTACTGTATAAACCGGGTACAGCCCAAGTAGACGAGCGGACATGTAGGCGCAAAGCCATAACTTGCTTCAAGATTTCCTAATCTTTCCAAATTTAGTATTAAACGATTCCTCTCACCGAGTTAAAGAGATTGGTACCAAAATTGTTAAGGTCCAGAAATATTAGGCAAGGTATGGCTTTGCGCCTACTTGGCCGTGCGCCTACTTGGGCGTGTCCCGTATAAACCAACGTTCAAATAATTTTATTCAAGAGGACGAAGTTTTGTCATTCGAAGTTTTGTCATTCGAAGTTTTGTCATTCGAAGTTTTGTCATTCGAAGTTTTGTCATTCGAAGTTCTGCCCCTCACCCGTTTAAGGTTCTGAAAAAAAATTTTTAAAAGATTCTGTATTTTGTGAAGTTTAGATTAAAATTTTCTGATTAATTTTGATTTTTGTTAAAAGTTTAAATCAACTTTTAATACAGGCCTGGTCACGGATACTGATCTTAGTATCCGTATCCGGATATTTACGGCGGATACATGCGGATATCCGCGGGCATTTTGGTATTATCAGTAGTTAACCCCCCGTCCCCGTCGTCAGGGGCAGAGGGGTCCGTGTAATTACTTGTTAATTAATTTCGTGTAATTAACATGCTAATTAGAACCAACCTAAAGGTTTAGGGACTTCCGGTATCAACCCAAAGGGTCTTATCAAAAATAATTCATTTAAGAAAAAGGGTCCTTGTAAATAATCCCTAATTAATTCCATGTAATTTCAGCACTAATTAACCATAACCTAAAGGTTTAGGGACATCCGTTACAACCTCAAGGGTCTTATCAATGATAACTGATATAATAATAGGTTTCCGTGAAATTAACCCCAATTAGAACCATGTAATTACTTTCTAATTTTCCCTGTAATTAGTACACTAATTAGGGACATCCGGTGCCAATGCTGGGACCCGTCATACCAAAAGGTTTAGGTCCCTTCCACAAAAATTTTTTAATTATTTTTTCTCCTTTTCCTTTTCAAAAATTTTCTTTTGATTTTCTTCTATTGTATTTTTCACGCAGCGTACGTTCATTCTTTTTGAATTTTTTTAAAAATTTCTAGGTCAACTTAAAAACTTTTCCTTTTTCTTTTGTATTTTTAATCTTTTTCTTTTGAATTAAAAATTTTACCTTTGTTTAAATTTTTCCCTTTAGCTAAAACTTTTGAAATTCTAGGTCATCTTAAAAAATTTTCCCTTTTGTTAAAGAATTTTTTAACTCATTTTAATTTTTAGGTCATCCTAACCTAAATATTTCTTTTGTTAACAAAAAGAAAGAAAAATTTTATAAAAATTTTTGAATGGAAAAAAATAAAGGGATTAAATAGTGAAAATAAAAAGATTTTGAATAAAAATTAAGATTAAAAAAAAATGTTTTTAAGGACAAAATTAAATAAAAGGAAAAAAGAAAGGAATGGAAGAAATTAAAAATAAAAATATGGAGATAAATAGGGGTTAAAATAGGGAGTAATTTAAAATATTGTGCTGATTTCCTCCGTCTGCTCCAACCAACACAACTTCATCTACATTGTTTTTATCTCTTGCTTGTCAACCCGTTACTACAACAACCCTCTTAAATAAAATTTTCCAAAAATTAGGTCAATTTTTCTAGGTTATTATTAAAAATTTTAACCTAGATTAAAAATTTTAATCCGTTGTTAGGAAATTTCTCTAAAAATCCAGCTGTGATTTATTTTGAAAATAACCTAAAATAGGTGGAGCCTCTGCAGGTATAAAAACCGATTGATTTTAACTGAAAAATCATACTACTGTTCAACACCTACATCTTTGAAACAAAACAAACTTCCATTTTTCAAAATTTTTAAAAAATGTTTCCTCCTCCATCCAAAAAATTTAAGAATTTTTCAATTTCCAATATTTTAGGTTCCGAAACCAATAATCCCTATGTAAAGAAGCTTGGTCATGAGACCAAGTTTAACCGTAAATTTAATTCGTCCAAGGTCTCATCTAAGTTCCTTATTTCTAACCTACCCAACGATCCTGAATCCCTTCTAGCTGGGATTTTCCAAAATACCATCGACGAAGCTCTTGAAGAGAGTCGTCAATGGGGGGTTGAACCTGACCAATTAGGGTGTATAATATCGAGTCAGAATCTCGATTCTGACGTTTGGATACCAGTGCGGGAGATCACCCCCAACACTATTGATTCAATCTTGAATCAATTCCTCAAGGTCGCCCAGAGTAAAAAACAAGATAATGGTATGTTATGGGGGGCTCCCTTCCTAGTTTCTGTATCCACCATCCAAAAACGCAACACCCCCCGTCGAGTAAATGGCCGTGGAAGAAATTCATCATCTAAACAGCTTAAAATCAACGACAACGCCTTAATTAAAATTCGCAACAACGACAACTATTGTTTGTTCTATTCTTTGGTTGCTACATTTATTTATGCAACGTGCTCATGGCCCAGATGGAAATTCTACGACTACATGCGAAGCCGAAGAGGGATGACTAATCTTTTCGCGAAGGACACAATGGAACTAATGCAAAGTGTTGGTGCACCCACTGACCAGGACAGCTACGATGCGGAAGAATGGATCCCCTCTGTGGTTGAATATTGGAATTTATTGAATAAAGGATGGTTTAAAGTTTATATATTTGGGGATTTAGGGGAAAAACCAATTTATAAATATGGTCCCGATAATTTTGATACACCCGTAATTTTGTTTTATAATAAAGAACACTTTGATGGGGTTCGTAGGGCTAGTGATCTTTTTGGACAACCCTATTGCTTATCCTGTGAAACTGTTTATGATAAGAAAACTAATCATTCAATCGCGTGTAAAGCTAGATGTCCTAACTGTTCAAGGGTTGGCCCAGGGTTTCCTTGTAAGAATATAAATGATTTCTTTGAACATTGTAATGGTTGTGGGAAAGAGTTTAAAAATGAGAACTGTTTTACCCATCATATCACCTCGAATTTCTGTAGTTCTTCTAAAAAGTGTGAAAAATGTGGGATTATCTGGGATGTTAAAGATAATAATAGGAATGGAAGGGAGGGTCACGTTTGCTCTGAACGGTATTGCACCACCTGCGGTAGCTATCACGATCCTAAACGCGGGTGTTACATCAAACCCCTTGTCCTTAAACCTCCAAAGGCGTACCGAATTATCGCCTTTGATTTTGAAACCATGCAATATCGGGAAGGGGAAAAGGGTAAAATGCACGATGTTAACTTTATAGGGGTAAAGGTAAATTGCCCAGATTGTATCAATAACGGACCTAACCCTGATTGCAGTGTTTGTGGGGAAGATAGAACGATAACCTTTTCAACAAGACCTTTCCAAAACACGCCTGTTGACAGTCAAAATGTCACAGAGAATCCCTTAGAAGAATTTGTGTCATGGATTATCGATTCTTCCGTGACAGACACGGTTGCTTTCTCACACTTCGGGGGTAGATTTGATATGGTATTAGTTTTCAAGGAACTGTTCCTTAGAGGGTTGACCCCCGACATGATTAAAAAAGGTAATAAGCTATATGAAATGAAGGTAAAAGTTGGTAAAAAGAATTGGGTCATCTTTAGGGACACTTTTAATTTAATGCCCATGTCCCTCGCTTCCTTGGTCCCTGCCTTTGCACTTAGTGTAGAGGACAAACCTTTCTTCCCACACATGGAAAATAGACCGGAAAATTATGGTAAGGAAATTTTCCCGGTGAAGGATGACTATCTGGCTGATGGGATGATGCCCGAGAAGAGAGCACAATTTGATAAATGGTATGAACAACACAAGGAAGAACCTTTCAATCTGGATGAATCTTTGGCGTCATATTGTACCAACGATGTGGAAATTCTTATGGCTGCTCTGGTTGCTTTTCGCCGTGAATTCTTGGAAGTTTCAAATGGATTGGATGTGCTGAGGGAGGCAATGACAATCGCCAGTGCCTGCATGAAACACTTTAGAATAAATCACCTGGCATCTCAACACCTCGGAATTGTTCCAGAGAAGGGCTACGACAATGCAGACAACCAGAGTTTGCTTGCTCTTCGATTCCTTGCCTGGTACGCTGAGGAACACAATGTCAACATACGTAATGCTTATTCTAAAGAAGGGGAAAAGAGATTTGGGAATTATAGGGTAGATGGGTGGGTTGAAGAAAATAAATTGGTTATCGAGGTAAATGGGTGTTGCTGGCACGGGTGTAAGAAATGTTTTCCTGATGATGAAATAAGGCTTCCCAATGGGGTTACAGCGGGGGTTCAAAGGGAAAGGGATGAAAGGCGTTTGGAATTTATTGAGAGTTTTGGAGTAGAAGTGGAAGTTTATTGGGAGTGTGAAATAAGGAACATGCTTTCAAGGGATAGGGTTATGAGGTTAAAGTTTAAGAATTATTTGGACAATGGACCGATCGATATTCGATCGGCCTTCTTTGGGGGGGAGAACTGGCCCACTTAAGTTATTCCACAAAACGGGGGAGGGGCAAAAAATTTCCTACTATGATGTGACCTCCTTGTACCCGTTCATCAATATGTCAACACGCTACCCAACTGGTCACCCTGTCGTCCATATTTTAAATACTGATGTCAAATGGACCCGGCCCTCTGACAACATTTATGAATTGGCTCTTCTAAAAATTTTTGTGATACCTCCACGCAGCATCGACATACCAGTGCTACCTATGAAAATTGGAGACGACGATGAAAGACTACTATTCCCCCTTTGCTCCACTTGTGCGAAGGAACACCCAAATGGAGATGTGAATGAAAACTATACTTGCAAACACACAGACAAACAACGGGGATGGGTATCAACATGTACATCAATAGAGTTGAATGAAGCATTGAAGGAAGGATACATGGTCACCAAAGTCTTCAGAGTCTTGGAATTTAAGAACTACGATGACAACCTCTTTCGTCCTTACATTCGTGAATTTATGGCACAAAAAATTCACGCTAGTGGCTTTGACAACGACATCAAAGGAGACCAACAGAAGGAAGAGAACTTTATCAAGGAGTGTAAAGATAAGTTTGGGATCATCATCGACAGGGAGAAAATGAAGGTCAATAAAGGAAAGAGGACGCAAGCCAAATTATGCCTCAACAACTTATGGGGTCGTTTCTCCCTCCGTAACTTTGGATTGTCACAATGTGTAGTTACGGACGACCCTGCTGTGTACACCAAATATTCAAACGACCCTTCACTAATTATCAACTTTTTTGAAGAATTAACTGATGATCTACTTTTAATCTCCTATACCAAAAAGAAGGAATTTGTGGAAGAACATGACTCATCAAATGTCATCATCTCATTATGGACCACATCAGCAGCAAGGATCCACTTGCTTCACGCCATGCAACAGGTTGTGAGAACTCCTGGCTGTACTTTGCTCTACACAGACACCGACTCCTTAATCTTTTCACACCCATCTGACAACTGCCCTCTTCAACTTGGTCCTCATCTGGGTGAATTCACAGATGAGTACCCGGACTTCAATATTTTGGAATTTTGCTCTGGTGGCGCAAAACAGTATGGACTGAAGATGGAAAAGAAGGATCAACCTAACAATGAACCAGTCTACGTGCTCAAAGTGCGTGGGATGACTCTGAATTGGGATGCAATCAACAATCAAGGAATGCGGTATGAGAAATTTAAAGAAAAAGTCTTCAATTTCGCTGAAGGTGATTATGACCCCATTATTGTTTCTTATCCCAATTTTTTACGTCCATCTGTTAAAGATGGATCCGTTACCACTTTGCCTCTTAAGAAAATTTATAAGCCCTATGTCGGAAAGGGAGTAGTCCGCCCTTCCGATTTTTCTGTATTGGACTTTGGATTTATTAATTTGTAATCTTCCCAAATTAACTTGGAGATGGAAAGTAGCCAGGGGTATGGGCACCCAAACTCTATACCAACCATCGTAATGTTGCGAGTCACACCTCTCATTGACTTGTCGATGATTATCAAATGTGTTATTCACATATTGTGAGGTAATCCTCGCATTGAAAATCGGTGGTAGCGGACTTGAGTAAATTCTCAAGTCCCTGGTTGAGTTTGGTGATGTCTGTCGAATGGCGAAGCCATTCTCCTTCCCTTTTTTATTCACTATTTTTTTCTATTTTTATTCATTATTTAATCATCATTGTATTTAATTTTTATTCGTGATAAAAAATTTTATAATATGTTCTTTAAAAATACAGAATTAAGAAAAATTATGATAAAATAAACTACAGAATTAAGAGAAATATGTTTACAATTTTAGGGGTAAAATTGCATAATTAAGGAAAATATCTTACATTTTTTAAAAATAAATTTACATAATTAAGTGTAAAGTGCGGAATTAAGGAAAAGAAAATTGCAATTTTAGGGGTAAAATTGCAGAATTAAGGAAAAATATTACATTTTTATCATTTTTCAATGTATATAGGGGTACATACAAGGGGTGTACACACATATAGGGTGCACATACATATAGGATGCATATATATCTTTACCATTTGTCCTGACTTAGGTCTCCTCTATAAATTTCATCATCATCCTCTTCCTTGTTCATAAATATTGTTGGACTTCCAAGTGATGAAATTGATTCAGATTGTGATTTATCTTCTTGTAGTGTTAAACGTCCCATCTCTACTGCTAAACGATTTATCTTATCCATGTGTTCTTCATCAACGAACTCCAATACTTCCAAAGGGTAAAAACGATCCTTCTCAAACGGTCTGCGATCAATAACACAATTCAAATAAGGATTGCGCAGACGAATACGATGTCTTGTGTAAAAATGTTGTGATATAGTAACATTATAATGACTCCTAAGACGTCCATAGGCGCGAATTCTGTTTGCGCCTTTTCTTGTCAAACCTCCAAATAAAAAAGTTTTCCTCTGATAATCTTTGTTCAGATAGGTTGTTTGAACTTTACGATCCAAAAATTCTTTCATAACTTTAATACGAGTCTGAGGATTTACTAGATGCCCGCTTAGACTGAGAACTGAACATTCAAGGAGGCGCGCGATTTCATCGATTACGCGGACCATTTTTTACAGAAAGAATTTAATAAAATGGAGAATGAAACGTTTGTTACAAGATATTTGGGTTTATATATGACTCCTCCGTACTTTTTTCATAACTGGTTATTAACCCTATCTACACCTCAATGTGAAGTTAACCTATTTTTAGCACACACACATCAAAATTTGACTCTTTCTTGGTAAATTGATTCAAAAATTCAAGGTGTTAGGTGAGCTTGATTATTATGGACTTACATCTTAAAATACAATTCATTACTAAAATTATTATTGTATTATATTTTTATTATTGATAAAAATTTAGAATGTTTTTTTTTATTTAATTTAAATAAATATTTAATTAAAAATATTTAATGCATAATTACTTATTTGATTTTAATGTCACTTTTTTTTGCTCAGGTAAATAAAAATTAATTTTATTTAATTTATTATCTTTATATATATTGTTTCTGATAATCCTATTGTAATTTCACTAATTCCTCAACTCTTGTAACAAACGTTTCATTCTCCATTTTATTAAATTCTTTCTGTAAAAAATGGTCCGCGTAATCGATGAAATCGCGCGCCTCCTTGAATGTTCAGTTCTCAGTCTAAGCGGGCATCTAGTAAATCCTCAGACTCGTATTAAAGTTATGAAAGAATTTTTGGATCGTAAAGTTCAAACAACCTATCTGAACAAAGATTATCAGAGGAAAACTTTTTTATTTGGAGGTTTGACAAGAAAAGGCGCAAACAGAATTCGCGCCTATGGACGTCTTAGGAGTCATTATAATGTTACTATATCACAACATTTTTACACAAGACATCGTATTCGTCTGCGCAATCCTTATTTGAATTGTGTTATTGATCGCAGACCGTTTGAGAAGGATCGTTTTTACCCTTTGGAAGTATTGGAGTTCGTTGATGAAGAACACATGGATAAGATAAATCGTTTAGCAGTAGAGATGGGACGTTTAACACTACAAGAAGATAAATCACAATCTGAATCAATTTCATCACTTGGAAGTCCAACAATATTTATGAACAAGGAAGAGGATGATGATGAAATTTATAGAGGAGACCTAAGTCAGGACAAATGGTAAAGATATATATGCATCCTATATGTATGTGCACCCTATATGTGTGTACACCCCTTGTATGTACCCCTATATACATTGAAAAATGATAAAAATGTAATATTTTTCCTTAATTATGCAATTTTACCCCTAAAATTGTAAACATATTTCTCTTAATTCTGTAGTTTATTTTATCATAATTTTTCTTAATTCTGTATTTTTAAAGAACATATTATAAAATTTTTTATCACGAATAAAAATTAAATACAATGATGATTAAATAATGAATAAAAATAGAAAAAAATAGTGAATAAAAAAGGGAAGGAGAATGGCTTCGCCATTCGACAGACATCACCAAACTCAACCAGGGACTTGAGAATTTACTCAAGTCCGCTACCACCGATTTTCAATGCGAGGATTACCTCACAATATGTGAATAACACATTTGATAATCATCGACAAGTCAATGAGAGGTGTGACTCGCAACATTACGATGGTTGGTATAGAGTTTGGGTGCCCATACCCCTGGCTACTTTCCATCTCCAAGTTAATTTGGGAAGATTACAAATTAATAAATCCAAAGTCCAATACAGAAAAATCGGAAGGGCGGACTACTCCCTTTCCGACATAGGGCTTATAAATTTTCTTAAGAGGCAAAGTGGTAACGGATCCATCTTTAACAGATGGACGTAAAAAATTGGGATAAGAAACAATAATGGGGTCATAATCACCTTCAGCGAAATTGAAGACTTTTTCTTTAAATTTCTCATACCGCATTCCTTGATTGTTGATTGCATCCCAATTCAGAGTCATCCCACGCACTTTGAGCACGTAGACTGGTTCATTGTTAGGTTGATCCTTCTTTTCCATCTTCAGTCCATACTGTTTTGCGCCACCAGAGCAAAATTCCAAAATATTGAAGTCCGGGTACTCATCTGTGAATTCACCCAGATGAGGACCAAGTTGAAGAGGGCAGTTGTCAGATGGGTGTGAAAAGATTAAGGAGTCGGTGTCTGTGTAGAGCAAAGTACAGCCAGGAGTTCTCACAACCTGTTGCATGGCGTGAAGCAAGTGGATCCTTGCTGCTGATGTGGTCCATAATGAGATGATGACATTTGATGAGTCATGTTCTTCCACAAATTCCTTCTTTTTGGTATAGGAGATTAAAAGTAGATCATCAGTTAATTCTTCAAAAAAGTTGATAATTAGTGAAGGGTCGTTTGAATATTTGGTGTACACAGCAGGGTCGTCCGTAACTACACATTGTGACAATCCAAAGTTACGGAGGGAGAAACGACCCCATAAGTTGTTGAGGCATAATTTGGCTTGCGTCCTCTTTCCTTTATTGACCTTCATTTTCTCCCTGTCGATGATGATCCCAAACTTATCTTTACACTCCTTGATAAAGTTCTCTTCCTTCTGTTGGTCTCCTTTGATGTCGTTGTCAAAGCCACTAGCGTGAATTTTTTGTGCCATAAATTCACGAATGTAAGGACGAAAGAGGTTGTCATCGTAGTTCTTAAATTCCAAGACTCTGAAGACTTTGGTGACCATGTATCCTTCCTTCAATGCTTCATTCAACTCTATTGATGTACATGTTGATACCCATCCCCGTTGTTTGTCTGTGTGTTTGCAAGTATAGTTTTCATTCACATCTCCATTTGGGTGTTCCTTCGCACAAGTGGAGCAAAGGGGGAATAGTAGTCTTTCATCGTCGTCTCCAATTTTCATAGGTAGCACTGGTATGTCGATGCTGCGTGGAGGTATCACAAAAATTTTTAGAAGAGCCAATTCATAAATGTTGTCAGAGGGCCGGGTCCATTTGACATCAGTATTTAAAATATGGACGACAGGGTGACCAGTTGGGTAGCGTGTTGACATATTGATGAACGGGTACAAGGAGGTCACATCATAGTAGGAAATTTTTTGCCCCTCCCCCGTTTTGTGGAATAACTTAAGTGGGCCAGTTCTCCCCCCAAAGAAGGCCGATCGAATATCGATCGGTCCATTGTCCAAATAATTCTTAAACTTTAACCTCATAACCCTATCCCTTGAAAGCATGTTCCTTATTTCACACTCCCAATAAACTTCCACTTCTACTCCAAAACTCTCAATAAATTCCAAACGCCTTTCATCCCTTTCCCTTTGAACCCCCGCTGTAACCCCATTGGGAAGCCTTATTTCATCATCAGGAAAACATTTCTTACACCCGTGCCAGCAACACCCATTTACCTCGATAACCAATTTATTTTCTTCAACCCACCCATCTACCCTATAATTCCCAAATCTCTTTTCCCCTTCTTTAGAATAAGCATTACGTATGTTGACATTGTGTTCCTCAGCGTACCAGGCAAGGAATCGAAGAGCAAGCAAACTCTGGTTGTCTGCATTGTCGTAGCCCTTCTCTGGAACAATTCCGAGGTGTTGAGATGCCAGGTGATTTATTCTAAAGTGTTTCATGCAGGCACTGGCGATTGTCATTGCCTCCCTCAGCACATCCAATCCATTTGAAACTTCCAAGAATTCACGGCGAAAAGCAACCAGAGCAGCCATAAGAATTTCCACATCGTTGGTACAATATGACGCCAAAGATTCATCCAGATTGAAAGGTTCTTCCTTGTGTTGTTCATACCATTTATCAAATTGTGCTCTCTTCTCGGGCATCATCCCATCAGCCAGATAGTCATCCTTCACCGGGAAAATTTCCTTACCATAATTTTCCGGTCTATTTTCCATGTGTGGGAAGAAAGGTTTGTCCTCTACACTAAGTGCAAAGGCAGGGACCAAGGAAGCGAGGGACATGGGCATTAAATTAAAAGTGTCCCTAAAGATGACCCAATTCTTTTTACCAACTTTTATCTTCATTTCATATAGCTTATTACCTTTTTTAATCATGTCGGGGGTCAACCCTCTAAGGAACAGTTCCTTGAAAACTAATACCATATCAAATCTACCCCCGAAGTGTGAGAAAGCAACCGTGTCTGTCACGGAAGAATCGATAATCCATGACACAAATTCTTCTAAGGGATTCTCTGTGACATTTTGACTGTCAACAGGCGTGTTTTGGAAAGGTCTTGTTGAAAAGGTTATCGTTCTATCTTCCCCACAAACACTGCAATCAGGGTTAGGAGAAATTAAAAGTGTCCCTAAAGATGACCCAATTCTTTTTACCAACTTTTACCTTCATTTCATATAGCTTATTACCTTTTTTAATCATGTCGGGGGTCAACCCTCTAAGGAACAGTTCCTTGAAAACTAATACCATATCAAATCTACCCCCGAAGTGTGAGAAAGCAACCGTGTCTGTCACGGAAGAATCGATAATCCATGACACAAATTCTTCTAAGGGATTCTCTGTGACATTTTGACTGTCAACAGGCGTGTTTTGGAAAGGTCTTGTTGAAAAGGTTATCGTTCTATCTTCCCCACAAACACTGCAATCAGGGTTAGGTCCGTTATTGATACAATCTGGGCAATTTACCTTTACCCCTATAAAGTTAACATCGTGCATTTTACCCTTTTCCCCTTCCCGATATTGCATGGTTTCAAAATCAAAGGCGATAATTCGGTACGCCTTTGGAGGTTTAAGGACAAGGGTTTGATGTAACACCCGCGTTTAGGATCGTGATAGCTACCGCAGGTGGTGCAATACCGTTCAGAGCAAACGTGACCCTCCCTTCCATTCCTATTATTATCTTTAACATCCCAGATAATCCCACATTTTTCACACTTTTTAGAAGAACTACAGAAATTCGAGGTGATATGATGGGTAAAACAGTTCTCATTTTTAAACTCTTTCCCACAACCATTACAATGTTCAAAGAAATCATTTATATTCTTACAAGGAAACCCTGGGCCAACCCTTGAACAGTTAGGACATCTAGCTTTACACGCGATTGAATGATTAGTTTTCTTATCATAAACAGTTTCACAGGATAAGCAATAGGGTTGTCCAAAAAGATCACTAGCCCTACGAACCCCATCAAAGTGTTCTTTATTATAAAACAAAATTACGGGTGTATCAAAATTATCGGGACCATATTTATAAATTGGTTTTTCCCCTAAATCCCCAAATATATAAACTTTAAACCATCCTTTATTCAATAAATTCCAATATTCAACCACAGAGGGGATCCATTCTTCCGCATCGTAGCTGTCCTGGTCAGTGGGTGCACCAACACTTTGCATTAGTTCCATTGTGTCCTTCGCGAAAAGATTAGTCATCCCTCTTCGGCTTCGCATGTAGTCGTAGAATTTCCATCTGGGCCATGAGCACGTTGCATAAATAAATGTAGCAACCAAAGAATAGAACAAACAATAGTTGTCGTTGTTGCGAATTTTAATTAAGGCGTTGTCGTTGATTTTAAGCTGTTTAGATGATGAATTTCTTCCACGGCCATTTACTCGACGGGGGGTGTTACGTTTTTGGATGGTGGATACAGAAACTAGGAAGGGAGCCCCCCATAACATACCATTATCTTGTTTTTTACTCTGGGCGACCTTGAGGAATTGATTCAAGATTGAATCAATAGTGTTGGGGGTGATCTCCCGCACTGGTATCCAAACGTCAGAATCGAGATTCTGACTCGATATTATACACCCTAATTGGTCAGGTTCAACCCCCCATTGACGACTCTCTTCAAGAGCTTCGTCGATGGTATTTTGGAAAATCCCAGCTAGAAGGGATTCAGGATCGTTGGGTAGGTTAGAAATAAGGAACTTAGATGAGACCTTGGACGAATTAAATTTACGGTTAAACTTGGTCTCATGACCAAGCTTCTTTACATAGGGATTATTGGTTTCGGAACCTAAAATATTGGAAATTGAAAAATTCTTAAATTTTTTGGATGGAGGAGGAAACATTTTTTAAAAATTTTGAAAAATGGAAGTTTGTTTTGTTTCAAAGATGTAGGTGTTGAACAGTAGTATGATTTTTCAGTTAAAATCAATCGGTTTTTATACCTGCAGAGGCTCCACCTATTTTAGGTTATTTTCAAAATAAATCACAGCTGGATTTTTAGAGAAATTTCCTAACAACGGATTAAAATTTTTAATCTAGGTTAAAATTTTTAATAATAACCTAGAAAAATTGACCTAATTTTTGGAAAATTTTATTTAAGAGGGTTGTTGTAGTAACGGGTTGACAAGCAAGAGATAAAAACAATGTAGATGAAGTTGTGTTGGTTGGAGCAGACGGAGGAAATCAGCACAATATTTTAAATTACTCCCTATTTTAACCCCTATTTATCTCCATATTTTTATTTTTAATTTCTTCCATTCCTTTCTTTTTTCCTTTTATTTAATTTTGTCCTTAAAAACATTTTTTTTTAATCTTAATTTTTATTCAAAATCTTTTTATTTTCACTATTTAATCCCTTTATTTTTTTCCATTCAAAAATTTTTATAAAATTTTTCTTTCTTTTTGTTAACAAAAGAAATATTTAGGTTAGGATGACCTAAAAATTAAAATGAGTTAAAAAATTCTTTAACAAAAGGGAAAATTTTTTAAGATGACCTAGAATTTCAAAAGTTTTAGCTAAAGGGAAAAATTTAAACAAAGGTAAAATTTTTAATTCAAAAGAAAAAGATTAAAAATACAAAAGAAAAAGGAAAAGTTTTTAAGTTGACCTAGAAATTTTTAAAAAAATTCAAAAAGAATGAACGTACGCTGCGTGAAAAATACAATAGAAGAAAATCAAAAGAAAATTTTTGAAAAGGAAAAGGAGAAAAAATAATTAAAAAATTTTTGTGGAAGGGACCTAAACCTTTTGGTATGACGGGTCCCAGCATTGGCACCGGATGTCCCTAATTAGTGTACTAATTACAGGGAAAATTAGAAAGTAATTACATGGTTCTAATTGGGGTTAATTTCACGGAAACCTATTATTATATCAGTTATCATTGATAAGACCCTTGAGGTTGTAACGGATGTCCCTAAACCTTTAGGTTATGGTTAATTAGTGCTGAAATTACATGGAATTAATTAGGGATTATTTACAAGGACCCTTTTTCTTAAATGAATTATTTTTGATAAGACCCTTTGGGTTGATACCGGAAGTCCCTAAACCTTTAGGTTGGTTCTAATTAGCATGTTAATTACACGAAATTAATTAACAAGTAATTACACGGACCCCTCTGCCCCTGACGACGGGGACGGGGGGTTAACTACTATTATCTGTATCCGTATCCATGACCAGGTCTGTTTTAACATTTTTGTTAACTTTTAACAATAAATTTTTATTTGTTTTTACTCAAATAAACTCTCAAACATCTATTTCAAAATCTTCTCTCTAAAATGCCCTCTAAAAAATTAAAATATATAGCTAGCTGTCAATATTCGATTTAAAAGTCAATAATGATAGTCATAAGTCGATGAAAAATAATTATTTTTTAATTTTATTTTTATTTAATAAATTAAATTTTAATAAAAAAAAATTAATAAAAATAATTTATTTAGCTATATAAAAGCAAAAGCATTCGCTCAACAAAGAACTGATTAAGAGTCTTGTTGAAATGAACCTTTCCGTCAACTTAGTTGTTTTGATAATTTTATTTGTAGTTGGACAGGTAAAATTTTCTTAAAAAACTGAAAGTGGATTTATCTAATTTCATTCAGCATCCAACTATAGCTCCGTCTGATGATGAAGCTACACCTACGAGTTCTGAGATTAGAAGGGAGCGGATGGAAAAATTGGAAAAACTTTGGATAGGTATGTAAATATTGCAGGAGTAAAGCAGCTGGGCTATAGCTATTTCTCTCCTTTAGCTAGTGCAAAAGGTTAATCGGCAGCTGGGAGCGAACCAGCATCTTCAGTAGTTCGGACTGATGTGTTAGCCATTACACCACGCCGCCTACTGCATAGCCTTAGGAAATTAATAGCTATATGCTTTATACAGGGCAGCTAAATATAAGGCCTTTGCTATAAATACAGGACATTCTAAATATAGATTCTCTCTCCAGTGTCATTCATAGAGTATGTCATTGTAACAAAGGTTTTATATTGTCTAGACCGCCCTTTAAAATTCATTAGCACTTATTAAACTTTTTAAATAGTTGATGAAACTAGTCCAAATGCTCATGATGAAATTACTGAAATGGGTATGCTATTTAAAGAGACTTAAAAAATAAATTAAAAATATAAAGGGAATGATCCACCAGAACAACATGAAGGCACTTCTGGCTTCAAAAGGTCCTTTCCTTCGAAAGGGAAAGGACGACATACTCGTACCCAATCTGAAATAGTAGACATCCATGAGTGTTCAAATTGCAAATCTGGTTTTAAATGTCGTAAACATGGGGAGGATAGAGATCTTAGTTCTGCTAGTACAAGAGTTCATACAAGTAAAGATGGAGTTCCTCCATATAAAGTTGGAAGTGGTTCACACGTAGTTAAAATGGATGAATGTGTAATCCTTAAACGAAAATGTAAGAGTAGAAAAAATAAACGTGGAGGCAACTAGAGGAATTTGAAAGAGAATCTTAAAAGATTTTTTGCAAGGGTATAAATCCCTTTCTTTTACTCTCCTTTAAACTTTTAGAATATTTTTAACAACTTTATATCCAAATGTAACAAATTTAAATTTTAGTTTATCTTTTTCTTTATATCGTAGATTATGTTGACCGTGATTTTGTTTTATATATAAATATTTCTTTTTCATATTTTATCAAAAATATAAAATTGAAGTAATATGAGACTATACGGATGTTTGGAGATTTGCTCTGGAAAGTTCCGCCAACTTTTTCTTAAATCTTGGGCTCTATGAGAAAGCGGAATATTGCTTTCTAGTTTTCCGGCGACTTAAGAACAGTGGAAACTCATACCTGGTAAGGTATGAGTACCTACACTCTTTAACAAGGAATGTATTTTATGTTCATGTCCAATTTACAATAATATTTCCTATGTGCAAATTATATTAGTTATTGTTCGTATTTTCCTATTTCGTAAATAGAACGTTTTATTACTGGTCTGTTTCGATATTGGGAAGTATCAGAAGGACTTGATCAACCCCAAGGAGCTTCTAGAATTGTCCCGATCACAGCCTCCGCATTGCATTATTCTAATATTTGGGAATGGCCCAGTCCCTTCGGCGCAGAGTATAGGCAATTAAGAAGACTGAATAGGAGGGGAGAGCCACTCACTAACGGGGGAACCCATTTTCACGGGGCACCCATTTTGCTATAATTCTTTACCCATTATAAATTCAGAGATTACTTTGAAAGTTTTAATCAATTTTTAAATAAAATGATAATATGTACATGACTTGAATGATTAAAAATGGAGGTTATATACATATTTGTAAATTTAATTTAAATACAATCGGAATAATGTCAAATTTCAGTTAATATATACATATGTTTACTTCACTTTTTTATCAGTTTGTGTAAATTTCCTCTCTGCAATCTGAATTTATTTTTTATTTTATTTGTGTTTAACACTTCTCCCATATCACATCCGTGTCGAGTGTTGAGCGTTGTGTGTCAAGTGTTATTTGAATGTAGGAGGGGCACGTACCACTCAAAACTTGACACGGATGGCTATGTAGAAGGGTGCACTTGACACGGACGCAAGCACGGATGCACTCGACAAAACACTCGACAAAACACTCAACACTAGGATTGCGCGAGGTCGAGGTTTTTCGAAAAAACCGAGACTGAAAAAGCGAGGTTCGAGGTCGAGGATCAAATCTCAGGCGAGGTCCGAGGTCGAGGTTCGAGGATTACCGAGGCAAAAATTCTTCCATTTCTGCCAAAAAAGGCATTCTTTAGGGGTCTATATTTAGCCTCGTTCCTCGGCGAGGTTTTTGTTGAAAGAAATAGTCTTTCTAAGCTACAACAAATACCAGAAGATAAGTATTTGTTGGCGAAACCAAGTAAACTTCTAATTAATTCCCAATTTTAATACAAATTGAAAACAATTTTCAAAGATTTATTTATAAAATATATTAATTTTACAAAGAAGAAGCTTAATAAAGCTTAAAGAATTTAGAAGAACTAAAAAGAACTAAGAAGAACTGATATTGTTATAAGATAGGGGATTTTATACAAACAGAAAAAGTGTATATTTTAAGAGAGAGAGAAGAGAACGGAAATGCTCGGGAAAGAGCAAAGTAACTAATTGTGTAATGTTTGGGAAAAATTATATTAAAATTTAATAAAAATATAAATAAATAAAATTAATAAAATAAATAAATTTTATTTATATATTTTCCCTCGTTTTCACGACACTCCCAACACCGGGGTGATGTGTGAAGTGCTCGGCCCTATGCCTTGTCCTCTTCCTCCAGCAGATCCAAGCTTCCAAGCCACCAGTGCTGATGAAAGTTTGGAGTGCCGCTTCATCCCCCTAAAGCTTGATTCCCTCGTGCCTCGGAATGTTGAGGCTAATGGGTGGTCATACTCACGAAGGGCTCCGAAGGAACCGACCGTGTCTGCTGCTGCTGGGTCATTCAGGCTTCGACTGCCACGACCCAATAATCGATTGTGCTGTGCTTCTTTGACAGCTAGCCCTTGGTCTGAAACGACCGGTGCTATTATCCTCCCGTCGACAAGGTAGTCCGACTGTTCCCCACTCAGTGCAAAGCTCCGAGTGGGGGTGGACCAGTTCGGTTGTCTCGAGGCGAATTTCTCGGACCCTTTCTGTTTTATTGATCCGATAAAATTTCTTTTTGTCGACCCTTCTCTTTTGATTTCGGTTGGGTAGAGCTGTTTATGGGGTTGTTTCCCCATTCTATCCGATTCCGCAATTTTTTGTCTGGCGGTACGGAGTTCTTCCCTGAATTTTTTGTTCCGCCCCTTTCGCCAAAAGCTCAGGGGCGCATACTCGTCCTCAATAGGGACGACCCTCCCTCCACCGGGCTGGATATTTGACCAATCATTTTTGGTCGTTCTTAGTTTTTGGGCTGCAATCCATTTTTTGTTTAATTTTTGGATTGTTCTTTCCTGTATTGACACTGCTTCTACCTTTCTTTTCGGAAGGCATTTGTTTCTTGCCTCAATTTGAGGACAAACACAATTTAGTTCCGGCAATTGTGAAACAATTGCCGAAGCAATTAGTTCTCCTTCGCTATCCAGCAGTGGACCTAAAATTGATTTGGAAAGCCAGAATCCGCTTGGAAGCTGGCGGATCTTTGTTATTTCCAATTCATTTAAATATTTTGCCCCAATTAGTACATCGGGGTTTTCTATTCTATGCTTCACCTCCAATGGGTTGGTTTCCAAAATTGCTTTGTCTTGGTCGCCGATTTGAACGGTTACCATTGGAGGCAGGTGTTCACTTGGAACAACAAGAAGTTCCAATTGCATTGGTCCTTCACTAGTTTCAAGTCCAACTTTTACCATCTCCGAATAAGACTGAGTGGTAAGATCTCGTGGGCCTACACCTCTCAATTCTAATTTTTCGAATGAGTGAGGCTTTAGCATTAATTCTTTTGCAAGTCTCTCAGAGATCATGCTACTTTGGCTTCCAGAATCAATAAAAATTGTTCCGGATACTTTTTTATTCCTCCCCAATTTTGGGTTGAATATCTTTGCTTGTACGCATTTCAACAAGCAGTATTTGAAACCTATTGCTTGGGTTTCCGGCTCGGTTGCTCTTTTGGAGTCCATTTTCCATTTTTTCGTAGTCCATTTGTTCGGAGTCCATTTTTTCTGATAATGGCTTTGTTTCCCATCATCAGCCATCTGTTTGATTTTCTCTTGGGTCCATTTTTTCTTAAACCCGTTTTGTTTTCCAACGCCAGCCGATTGTTTAAACTTCGGCTGTTGTGGAATTTTCTGGTTCGGACACAACGCTAACGGATGTGCCCCTGAGCATCCCAAACATTTCGATGGGTGCTGACAGTCTGCTGCCTCGTGTCCGAGTCTGCAACAACGAATACAGCGCATGTCTTCTTTAATACGCTCTTTTCGCGCCTGAAGTGTTGAGTATTTTCTACACTCATTAGACCAGTGTTTTTTCTGGCAAAAATAACAGTAGAGAGATCTTTTTTCTTTTTTCTCTCTTACCGTTTCCTTTCGATTTGTTTTTCCAACAGTCGAACAAGCGACTGTCGGAGGAGATGAATCATCCTCATTCCTTGGACTCATCCTTTTTTCATTGCCTGTCCTTTTCGGCGTATGAGGTTCGTCCTTTGGCTTGGAAAATTGTTTTTTCTCCTCGCCTTTCTTTTCATCGCCCATCTTTTTTAAGATCGACGAGATTTCCATTTCAGACTCTAATAGCCTCTTTAGCTCGAGTCTGAATTTGCTGGTTGTCCAATTATCTCCAGCTTCCTTTTTGACGGCCAAAATTTCTCTTAACATTGGTCGCGTCAATTTGGTTTCCAGCAGGTTGTAATAAAAATCCGAATCTGTATCATTTCCCAGACCAGCCAATTGGCGACAGATTCGTTCCAAATTCAGATAGAATTTTCTGACATCTTCCAGAGTGTTACAATGTGGAAGTGTTAGAAGTTGCTGCTGCAAGTTTCTAATTCTTCTATCTTTATTTTCATAATTTTGCTTAAGCAAGTCGATTGCTTGCCCATATTCACTAGGTTGGAACCCGTCGATCAAAAGACCGGCAGGACTCTCCTGTGGAATGAACGACCGAAGATAAAGAAATTTTCGTTCGGTCGATAGACCACTATCTTCATGTATTGACATGAAGAGCTCCCACCAATCAGGCCAAAGGTCTGGATCGGTGCCGTGGAATTTTCCTATACGTAACGCCTCGTGCCTTACTTCAAAATGAACTGGCGTGGCTGGAGCTACTTGTGGCGCTTGCTCAATTTGAGCATTTTCTCTTCTTAAATTAAGCTTCTTTAGTCGCAATTTGCGACTTAATTTTGATTTTGACATTCTCAGGGATGTCAATTTCTTTTCTGCTTCGGCCGCGTATTGACTTGGCTTATGCTTTAATTCGAACGCTTTAAAAGAAGCGTCGAATCCTGGCCTTTCTGCTGCTGATGCCTTTTTATTTAATTCAGTCCAATCTTCAAAGACCGAATTTATTTCATCTTTTGCCGCACAGAGGCCTCTTATTAGATTGTCCAAATCTTCTATTGAACTCTCTAAATCAATTATTTCTTCTTCTAAAGGCATTTCCAAGACCTGATCTGAATCAAATTCAGTTAGGTCTGCCTTCAATAATTCGACAATCTTTTTGATTGTAATTTGCAGCCGCTGTTCCAAAGGGCTACTCATCGTTGACTTGTCTTCTGTAGAACTGTTGGATGTATTTTTTCCTTTAAAAATTTTTCCAATTCCCAGAGAACAAGTTACTGGCTGTTAACAATAATTGCTAACAGTCTACTTAGAAAATGACAAAGTCTTTATTTCTAAGTTTTTTAAGGGAAATTTTAAAAAAATTTTTTCCCAATTTAAAAATTTTAATTTTTTTTCTTTAAAATTTAAACTTGCCTTGCTTCTTTAAAAGCGCTGAGCCCCCACTGAAAGAAATAGTCTTTCTAAGCTACAACAAATACCAGAAGATAAGTATTTGTTGGCGAAACCAAGTAAACTTCTAATTAATTCCCAATTTTAATACAAATTGAAAACAATTTTCAAAGATTTATTTATAAAATATATTAATTTTACAAAGAAGAAGCTTAATAAAGCTTAAAGAATTTAGAAGAACTAAAAAGAACTAAGAAGAACTGATATTGTTATAAGATAGGGGATTTTATACAAACAGAAAAAGTGTATATTTTAAGAGAGAGAGAAGAGAACGGAAATGCTCGGGAAAGAGCAAAGTAACTAATTGTGTAATGTTTGGGAAAAATTATATTAAAATTTAATAAAAATATAAATAAATAAAATTAATAAAATAAATAAATTTTATTTATATATTTTCCCTCGTTTTCACGACATTGTCGAGGACCGAGACCGAGATTAGAAAATGTGCGAAGACCTCGGCCTCAGCGAGCCTCGACCTCGCGCAACCCTACTCGACACGGATGTCTATGTGGGAGTAGACTAAAATAAGTTTGGTTTAGGTTGTCTGAGATTATTTACTAATTTTATAATATATAATTTTGTTTACTGTTTAAAGCCCATTTAAGGCACTTCAATCATTTCGTTTTGGTCTTCTTCAATTCCCAACTGTTTTTTAATTTTAGTAAGCTTGTTATCACTAAGCTTGGATCGACAAAGAGGGCAAGTTTTATGTTGTTCAAGCATAAAATAAAGAATTATTTTTAAATGAAAATAAATTATAGACAGAGTCCATTGTAGGATAAGGTTGTCGATATCCGAAGATTTCAAACTATCCAGAGGTCGGAAAATTTCCGAAAAAAAATTTGATTTCCGAGTTCCGACTTTTGAGGCAGTTCCGATTTCCGGCTCTTCCGATTTCCGACACCTCGGACTGTTCCGCCCACCTCTGCAACTATCCGACAACCTTAATATATAGGATAGCCTTATATTAGATACACTTCAAGATACGCATGTGGGAACCGTCTAGGCGATACCCACTATTAATTTAAGATACAATTTTTACCCGCGAGGGGTAGCTAAAAGAGGCTGAAAAATTAATAATGATCCCCTTAATTCGGGTCAATTAAAGGATTATATAAAGGAATATACCTTAGATTGAAATACCGTATTTATTCTAATACATAGAAACACATCTCTATTTGAACCACAGTCTCTAATATAACCACATGACATGGAGGGGTTGAAGAATAGAACCACTTTGGTCTATTAGAATAAATACTGTATATCTATTATAGGGTGTATGTAAAGGCTTGAATGTATTTTATTCAGGGTTCGGATCGAGAAAATATTAAGAGTAAGTAAAAAAAGTTCAATTTGGCTATAAAAAATTTCTTGCAAAAAAATTTTTTCCCGTTTTTGCGCCGCAGGCGAAACTTTTAAAGTTAAATTTAATTTCTTAACCAAAAAGTCTATTTGTATGCACGTACATACTACAAATAAGTACATTTTAAATTTTGGAAGTACAAGGGTCGATTTGTAAGTACTGTGCTTTATAAATGACCTACCATTTTTTAAGACAACCTGTGTGAAATATGTGCTAAAATATAAAATAGATTGTCAATAAAAAATGTTTAATAAAAACTTTGCAATCAAGAATTATAACATTTTCTCCAATTTTATAATTCACTAAACATACAGAACATTCCTCTACCTCAAGATAATGCAATTGATCATTAATTACAGTAACCCCGTTTACATTAAACTCTTAAAATTAAAAGTAGGATTGGACGTGACCGTTTAATTCGAGGTTTATTTTTCCCTGTGGCGGACTTTTCCTTTCTCTCTTCTCTTTTTGACCAGCCACAGGGAAAAATAAACGAGGAATTAAACGGTCTCGTCTAACCCTAATTGAAAAGTATACAGTCGAGCCTCGAATTTATTAATAAATATACACCCAAAATTATAAAAACCCTCAGATTTAGATAGGTTTATTTAAATTTATTTGACTAATGGGTGAAGGATTGCCTACGCAATATCCCCAAGTTAAATTACTCCTTTTATTATAAGTAGGGCTCGGATTTATATTTAAATAAATCACTGAAGCGGCCCTGCCCGCGAACTGACCACTGTCTCTCTATTTTTTTATCACATCTATCACTGGTCATTTCTGTCTCTCTTCTACTCGGACTAAACAGTCAGACACTGATCAGTCAAGGCTTGTTCATGACCAAGGTCGTTTTTGTGCCCTATTTCAATATAAATCCGAGCCCTAATTATAAGGCACTATTTTTCAGCCAACAGTGGCTTATAAGTTCAAGGTTTGACTGTAGTACTATTTTCTTCCCCTTTACCTTCAATTGTTAAATTTAATCTAGTTTTATAAAGCTCGGCTTCGGTAAGCTTATATTGACAAAATGGACAATTGTTGTTTTTTCCTGCAATTAGCCTAAAATAAAAAATTCTGTTTCTAAATCAAAACAAAGATTGAAAAAACACCTCCCTACATCTATCTTAAACGGGTACCTAAAAATATGCCACTTCTCTTCAGACTAGGGTTGGCGATTCCATTAAAATTTCTAGATATCGGGATCCGAATTTAAGCTAGAGGTAGGACTGGAAGAGCGTATGAGAATCGAGATCGGAAACTCGAAAAAATTCTTTGATCGAGATCTAGGCTAATGTTCATTTCAGGCATTATTTTTTAGAATAATCATCTCATCCTCCACAAAGACTGATCGTTATCAGGGATGTGCGCCATGGCGTTTGGCGTCCATTTTTGGCCGATTCTTGGCGTTTTGCTTTTGGCGTTTTTAAAATTTTTAAAAATTAGCGTTTGGCGCGCCACGCTAAACTTTTGGCGCAGATCCCTGATCGTTATTTATACCTACCAATCTTTAAGACATTCCTTGTGGAATATGTGCTAAAATATAAAATGGAATGTCTATAAAAAATACTTAAATAAAAACTTTGCAATCAAGCTTTATAACATTTTCTCCAATTTTAAAATCCTCTAAACATGCATCACATTTCATATCTCTAAGGTAAAGAAATTGCTCAGTAATTCGAGTAATCTCTTCCTTCTTCAAAATATCTTTAAGATTGACAAAAAAATTTTATTAGGAAAAATCCGGAAATTTACTTGTTGGAAAATGTTCCAAAAATAGTTGTGATGAATCGAATCTTTTGTAAAGTTTCGAAAAGTTGAAAACTTTAGTTCCATCTGCATCCTTTTCATAGCAACTAACAATAAGTATGAAAATAGTTTAAGAGTTAAGGCTCTTGCTAAGATTCGGGAGATTTTGTCTGTGGAGTCCGTTGATTTTTAATTGTAAGCAGAGGTGGGTCGGAACAGTCAGAGGTGTCGGAAATCGGAAATGGCTCAAAATTCGGAAATCGGAAATCAAAATTTTTTTCGGAAATCGCAAATCAGAAGGAAAAAACGTCGGAAATCGGAATTCCGATCAAAATTAAAATGTATCCTCCCCTTCTTGAGTTATGGGACCGGGACCCAGTTGAATTGCCTCGCTTAAAAATTTGTATACTCTGATCGGAATTTACTCTATTTTTTACTTAATGTCAGGACTTTATTTTAATGGGCTGTGTTTTGCCCTGATACATTTTAAGACCTTAAGGTCACCCAATTAAATATGTAATAACCTCTCAATTTTGAAAATTAGATTGCAACGATCAAGTTGAATAAATTCTTCAGTGTTTTCCTTAAAACTTAATTCTTCTAGAGGGTTTTTATTCGCTAAATTCCATCGAAATACATGTAATTCTTCATTATTACTAATACTATAACGATTCTTAATTATATAATAATTCTTAAATTCATCACTTTTGTTTGAACATCCATTTAAAATTTCATCTAAACTTGGAGCAGTACTTTGACTAAAATAACTTTCCCCGTATTTATTGAACAAAAATTTTGTTAGACAATATGATTGCTTATCTATAATTTGGTTTTAGATTAATTTTAAAAAATAAGCTGAAAAAGATAACAGGATTTTTTTGTTATTTTCTGACTCCAAACCTACCTATAACCTAATATTAAAATCCGACTTGTTTTGATCGTTATACAGACTAAAGATCGGAAATTTTGAAAAGCCTGGACCTGTTCCTGGACTCTGAGGTTACTTTATTGACCTGGACTGGAGTCTGGGCCTGTAGTCCAGGAAAAAACCCAGGCCCAGGAAAAACCCAGGAAGGTCAAAAAATGCCTGGACCTGGACTCTGGGTACAGGAAAACCCCAAGCCTTGGTCCAGACCCAGGCCGATCTCTAATACAGACCCACTGAAAATTGAAAAATCATGGGGTGATTTTTTGGAATAAAAAAATTTTACCCAAATGATAGCTCATTCGAAAGAGCTCTTCGAGCTGAGTAGAATGACGCCAAAATCAACGCGATTGGACAAAATTTGACAAAATTTTGACTTAAGTCGCCGTCCGATAGGTCTATTTAATGTCATAACTTTTCCAAATCTTGTCCAATCACGTTGTTTTTGGTGTCATTGTAATACAGAATCGAATCCCAACAGGGATCCCATTTTACTTCATTCGACTCAGCTCGACGAGCTCTTTCGAATGAGCTATCAACGTACAAATTTTCGTGATTTTTAAATTTTCAGGGGTCTGTATTTCGGTCAAATAAAGTCGGATTTTTTCGATTTTGATGTCATTCGACACAGCTCGATGTGATCTATACATTTTTTTAAAGACTGACCATTTTTACATATTTTCCAAAAAAATTGACTGGGAGGGGGGGGCTAAATAAGTACCAAAGCGGCAAACCTAGTCATGTTTCTACATAGTGTTTAAAAATATTTTTGTTTGTTTTTACTTACCAAGCTTTTTCTGATATTTTGAAGATAAAGTCAAATATTTCTTTTTATATTTCTTTTTACTTTTTCCCCATATATTTCTAACAATCAAAACACTTCCATCATCCCCAGATTTAAACAAATTTTTTGTATTTTTTAAAAAATCCTCAATATCTTCTCTATTACTCATAGTTTTTTCAATTTCATTCCAACCAATTTTAAAGTTCTTTGCCACATTTATGCTTATTCCTCTCTCAGTATCCTGACCTTCAACATAAACTTTTGTTTGAACGTTTTCTTCAACCAAAAGAAAATCTGCTATTTTTTCCACGTGATGTTGTTCAAGTGAAGATATTTTATTTAGACAAAATAAATTTGTTACAAGAAAAATTAAAATAAAGAGCATTTTTAACCCTTAAATTAATTAACTGAATCTCCTTTAACCCTGGGAAGAAGGGAATGTCGTATACCTTAAATCCTCTAAAATAGCCCCCCCCCCTCTAAAATAAGCCCCCTCCACAAAATTTTTAATTGTTGATTGTGTCCCCTCAGTTGAGTCCCCATGGAGGGATATAGGATTTTGATTTAAAGGGTATTTGGGAGATTAACAGGTAGGTATATAAAGGGATCCAGTTAATCTTGCCTTATATCGATGACTGTAAATGTTTAATTTATTTTTTAAAATTTAATAAAACTTTAAATAATTTAATTTTGTCTATAGGTAAAATTAAGAAGGAAGGGAATTAATTTATATAATAAATAAGGACAATGAATAAGGAAATGCTTTATTAATTGGATTTTTTTAATTTTAAAAATTTTTTTCCTCTCGATGGGAGACAACAATGAAAATTAAAGTCAGTCTGACATATGTATTGATTTTTTATTTTAAAATTTAAAATTTAAAGGAAAAATTAAATTAAAATAAAAAATTAAAAAAGTTGGAAATGTTGGGAATTTTGGGAATATTGTGTTTGGAGCAGGAACTGATTAGGCGATTTTTAGCAGACCTGATCACGGATACTGATCTTGGTATCCGTATCCGCATATTTACGGCGGATATAGACGGATACAGGCGGATATCCGAAGGCATTTTGATATTATCTGTATATACGTATCCATGGGCAGGTCTGATTTTAGGAGTGTATGTCCTGCTTCAGTAATTATTCATAATCTCAGAATAATTTTTGAAGCAAGCTAATCCACAAAAATTAGGCTGGATCTGGTAGCCTTCACACAAAATCCAAAATTCGGTTTCCGGATTCCTTTACCGGACATAAATACTGGTCGAGCCTCTAGGTCTTAGTTTCGATTCTCGGCTTTTTTAACTCCCGACCATTATTACCGGACAGTAGTTTTAATTAAAAACATGTGAGTATATTAAAGTCATTGTGGTTTCTGTAGTTAAATCAAAAACAGAAAAATTTGTTAGATAGGAAAATCAAAAGCTCTAATCATGCCGAAAATCATATAAGCTTATTATTAAAGGGATAGAACTCTTTAAAAAAGTAAAATTATAATTAGTGACCAGTGAAAATAGGCCTGTCCAGATTTTTTGTTTCCTATGCAGATTTTTTGTTTCCTATGCAGATTTTTTGTTTCCTATGCAGACTCTCTCGCATCTAAGAAAAATTCGAAAAGCACTGCGTTAATAAAGAGAAGAAAACGTGGATTTTTAAAAATCAAAATTTAACAAGAAAATAAAAGTTTGGCATTATGTATTTTTAAAATTAAAGTTTCATTTTGTTAAAAATTGTTTTTCTTAAGGTTTTTCTTCAAAATTTTTTAATTATTTTTTATTTTTTAGTTTAATTTTCGTATGAAATCCAACTTTAATAAGATTCTTCAATGACTGCAGTTATTTTGGAAAGGAATCAAGGTAATGATTTTTTATTAGAAATCCGAGAATTTTTTTAAATGTTGTTATAGAAGGAGTTTAACTTATTATAAAGGGATAGAACTCTTTAAAAAAGTAAAATTATAATTAGTGACCAGTGAAAATAGGCCTGTCCGGATTTTTTGTTTCCTATGCAAATGTGTAGCGTGAGTCACCGGGCAGGATTCGAACCTCCTCGTAGTTATTACTAGGCGCTTTCGCTTACCACATACTTCTGTGAACTGCTGGGGCATCGACTAATTCCTTCTCTTTTTCCTCTTTAGATCGTTTAACCTCCGCCTAAGCGTTTTAAATGTTCTAAGTGAATCATTATTCTATTTTTTTATTTTTTAGACTTTTAAAAATTTAAGTCAAAGATTCTTAAATTTAGATGCAACAATTTATGTTGGCGGTCTAGATGAAAAAGTAACAGAAGCAATTCTTTGGGAATTATTTGTCAATTCTGGGCCAGTTACAAGCGTAAATATGCCTAAAGACAGAATTACTGGAACACATCAAGGATTTGGTTTTATTGAATTTATGAGTGAGGAGGACGCTGATTATGCTATTAAAATTATGAATATGATTAAATTGTTTGGGAAGCCAATTAAAGGTTTGAGTTTTTAAATTTACATTGGGCTGGCTAAAATACTTTGTCTGTTGCACCCTTTTTCGTTATTTTTATGACCTTTTTCCTTTTGGTAAATGTATTTTGCCAAGAAAAAAATGAGGAAGAAGGTCAGAAAATTGATCAAAAAAATTGAGAGGAAAGGGGGTCAAAGCAGGCCCTTAGCCAAGATTTTTTCGAGCGGGGGAGTGGGGGAGCCTCCCTCTGGCTACTGGCCTGGGCCAAAATATTAGGGAGATTTGCAGAATTTTTGTTTGTTTCCTCTTATATTCCATCTATTTTTATTATATTTTAAATCATTTTGTACAACTGAATAGACTTGCATAAAAAGTTTTACAGCATATATTAACCCCATACAACTTTAGAAAATTTTTTTAATCGTAGGAACAATCAGGACTTAATTCAAAAACTGAAAATAGTCATTACCTAAATTGATTGACTTTTTTGTTTTATTTTTTCCCATAATTGGGATTTATTTTAAAAATTGTTTTTAATTTTAAAAAGAAATTTTTCTCTTTCTATTTTAGTCAATAAAGCTTCTGCAAACGAAAAACAAATGGATGTGGGTGCTAATTTGTTTGTTGGTAATTTGGCTGCTGAAGTTGATGAAAAATTGTTGTTCGATACTTTTAGCGCTTTTGGTGTTATTTTACAGGTTTTTTTTTGAAATTAACTTTTAAATATTTAAATATTTTAATTTATTAGCCGCCAAAAATTATGCGTGATGTTGAATCTGGATCTAGCAAAGGATTTGCTTTTATTAATTTTGCGTCTTTTGAGGCTTCTGATGCTGGTTATTTTTATTATTCTTTCTAGTCCACCCCAAACTTTGTCATTTGTCAAGGGCGTATCCAAAAGTCGAATTTTTCCTCGAATCCGACTAATTTGCTAGAAAATTGGCCTTTGCTAGGACCGATTTTGATAATTGTTTGAAAAGCCGAAACAGGCCCGTGGCCAGATTTTTTGCGGAGGAGGGGCACATTTATTAGCCGCCCAAACCAATGCCTCCGGGAATGATGCCTCCACCGCCATAGTCTACCCCCACAGGTTACGGGTTGAGCTTAATGCACCCTACATAATTTATTTTTCTGTACCTACTTTTATGTGTCCGGCTCTTATTTTCTTATTTCAAATTTTTTAAAATTTATTTTTAGCCTTGGAGGCGATGAACGGCCAATTTCTTTGTAATCGACCTATTACATGCTCTTATGCTTTCAAAAAGGACACAAAAGGTGAACGACACGGAACTGCAGCAGAGCGTCTGTTGGCATCACAAAATCCGTTGTTTCTACATGATAGACCTCATCAAATATTTTCTGATGTGCCGGGATTGAGGTTTTTTTAAATTATTTGGGAAAAGTTATATGTATGAGGCTAAAATTTATTTGATTTTTTGCCCCCTTTTACCCTCAAAAATTTGGTGATTTTTAATTTATCTCATTTTTCTATATTTTAAGACCAATGCCAATTCCACCACCAGCACCACCTTCAGTACCACAAGGATTGCCACCAATGCCTCCGGGAATGATGCCTCCACCGCCACCAATGCATATATCACCTGCGGGAATGGCAATGGGGTTTGTTTATTTTTTTTAATTTAAAAGATTTTTTTGGGGAATTCGAAATTTATGGGCCCTCAGCTGCAGGCCCGTAACCAGGTTTTTTTTTCGGGGGGGGGGAAAGGGGGAGGAAAATTTTGCGCCAAAAATTTGGCGCCGAAGGCGCCAAAAATTTTGATTTTCAGCGCCGCAGGCGAAAATTTTGAGAATTTTAGAAGGCCGTAGGCCAAAAAAATTCACTTTTTCGGCGCCGCAGGCGCCAAAAATTTGATTTTCAGCGCCGCAGGCGAAAATTTTTTGAATTTTGGACCTCAAGAAGCCAGATTTCGTCCTTTTTTAGCGTCGCAGGCGAAAATTTTTTAAATTTCAGAGGCCGTAGGCCAAAAAAATTCACTTTTTTTGCCCCAGCCCTTCCCCAAATTTTTTCCTTTTTCCCATTTCGGGGGGGGGGGGGGGGGGGGAATTCCCCCCCCACCCCCCCCTGGTTACGGGCCTGCTCAGCTGAGCTTGTTAGCTCTTCGAACCTTATAGGAAAAAATGAGTAAAAATCAAAATTTTTGATTTTTTACCCAAAATAAATTTTATTTTAAATTTAAAAAAAAATTAATTTATAGATTCATTCCACACAGCGGAATTGGTCTTCCACCAATGCCTCCAATGCAACACATTCCTCGTCCACCACCTCCACCTATGGGAATGGGTGGTGGTCCGCATATGTTTCCACCACCGCCGCCTCCGCCAATGTCTAGGTTTTTATAAACTAAAATTATTTTTAAATAAATTTTGTTAAAGACAAAACATTCCTCCACCGCCACCACCCCCATCACAACCACCTACTCCAATGTCTACACCAAATCCGCCGCCACCTCCGCCGCTTAGTGGTAAGAATTATTTTTATTCTTTTAAATAATTTTTATATCGAAAAAAATATTTTTTAGCACCTCCTCCGCCCCCTCCACCGCCTTCAAATTAATTGAAAATTTTAAAGAAAATTGGAAGAAATGAGACTGATCTTTAAACATTTGTTGTTTTTAAAAATATTTTTTGAGTGAAATTATTCAGGTTTTTTAATTAAATAATTGAAAGAAAAAATTTAGTATTTTGTTTTATTTAAATTATGTGGCTTCCAAAATTCACGATGGCAGGGTCTGTACCATGGGTGTCCGCAAATTAAAAAAATTTCCGCAGCCGCAGTTCGCAATTTTAAAGTCCGAAGTCCAAAAAACCACGCAATCCGCAACTACGGACACCCCTGGTCTGTACAAGGTCTATTTAGTTTTTTAAATAAATCAATGTTTGTAAAATTTGTTTATGTTTTAATCGATGTTTTAATAATGTTTTAAAGCAAAATGTTTTAATAGTCTAGGAAAGGAAAACATCTTTTTAGGTTTCCAAAACATTGTTTAAAAGAAATGTTTGTTTGAGAATACGTTTCTATCTTTAAAACATGTTTTATAAAAATTATATTTGTTTGTTGATATGTTTTTCTAGGTTAAAACATTTTTTGGGTAAAAATTTTTGTTTGAAAATAAGTTTATTTCTAGGTTTTTAAACATTCATTTTTGTTTTACAAAAGTTTAATTAAGTTTTATTCTTTTTAATTGTAAAAACAAAAACGGCGTCAAATAAATCTGCGCCAAAAGATACGAATAAAATAAAATTTTTCAAAAAATAAAAGAAAAAAATTTTCAAAAATTTATTAAAAAACTTTCAACTCAACAGATGTTTTAACTTCTGAATAAATTAATTCGAAAAATTTAATTATTGTTTACAATTAACTTTATAAAATTGTATGTACTTTTTTCTTGACTATAATTGCCAGGTGTATACTTTCTTTAATAAAAAAAAGAGTAATTTTTAAACAAGAATGTATTAATTATTTAAAATGTTCAATTAAAGAGTGCAGATTTTCTATTAGATACCGTATTTTCTCTATTAGAATGCCATGGCATTTTCAATCACCTTCGAAAGTGGCATTATACATATTAGAGACTGGCATGTAATTGGAGATTTTTGTATTGCATACTCCGATTGTCCAAATCAGAGTATATCAAAAGGTTGTTGACCACGTTGATTTTGGTATCATTCGACTCGACCAATTGTTTCGAAATTTTCCTATTCGAATTTTTCACACCAAAAATCAACTTATCCAACCTGTTTTTCAATTCTCATGGGCCTGTATCTCGGCCCATATATTAGTCCGAAACTAAAATTTTGGCATAATTCGACACAGCTCGTCGATTCTCTTTCGAATGACAGTAAAGCAGCTTGGCTATAGCTATTTCTCTCCTTCAGCTAGTGCAAAAGGTTAATCGGCGGCTGGAAGCATGCCAGGCATCTTCAGTAGACCAGATTGATGTGTTAGCCATTACACCACGCCGCCTACTGCACATCCTTAGGAATTAAAGAGCTACCTATATGCTTTACATGACACATTGTTTGTCCAAATCGGAGTGCGAGAGATATAACGGAATTTTTCATAAATATCTTTTAATTTTGCCTAATTTTTGGCATTCTGTTTATATTTTGATGATAATTGACATTTTATCCCATGCTATTTTGTTGTTCCTTTCAATCCCTTCTCCTTTTTAAAATTAATTTATTTTTATATTTTTTTCGTTATTTTTTAGATAAAAATTTAAAAAATTCTTTTATACATCAAAAATGCCGTTGAAAGAAGTTGAACCAATTAAAGTTCCAGTTGGCGAAAAACCGAGTAAAATAAATGAAATGAATGATGTTTTTGCACAAATTAGCAATTTTGGAGATGGGAGGCTTTCCAAAATGGAAGTTGATTATTCTGCTGATACGGACAAGGCGATAGTAGAGGCCGATAAGAAACAAAAGGTAAAATGAAAAGAAATTTTTGACTGGTATTCGTTTAAAGGAGGGGTTTTGTGAGTGTTTAAGGATGGAGCGGGTTCTCTGGGATGTACCTAAAGCTAGGATCCGGCCCGGTCTGTGAATTCGAAAATCATTGTTTTTATCATTAACAGTGATTTTGCCGTTCTTAACCAGATTCTTGAGTCAAATAAAAATCAAGGAACTCGGAAAGTAAAATTTCGGTTTGTATGACCCCTTTTTTCTCATTCCTCCATCTCTAGAAAATAAAAGGGAAGGAGTACTTTTCCGATATTTTAGAGGTTTGCCAGTAGGTAACCGAGTTTGCTCTAAAATGAATTCGATTTCTGATCCAGGATTGTAGATAAACAAAATTTAAACTCATATTCAGCACACTTACTATTTACTGGTAAACCTCTATCGAAAAGCATTTCTCTTTGCTTTTTAGGGAGATGGAAAGATGAGAAAAAAGTGGTCATACTATACAAATCGAAAGTTTACCAAAATCCTTGATTTTAACTCGTCCTAGGAGATCAAGGTCTAGATTTCAATCAAGACATTATTTTATTTTATACTCTCTCAAGGCGTTAGGAAGACTTTACATATTTTGATAATCGGTTAATATCTTCATTTTAATTTATAGGATGGATCAACTCGTGAAGCTATTGAATTATTGCAACAACTTGAAAAGAAATCTCGTTTGGATTGTGACACAAAATCAAATGAGCGTATTGTTCGTCATATGGTTAAATTAGCTTTTGATGCTAAACAATGGGATTTATTAAATGAAACAGTTAAAGCACTTTCAAAAAAGAGGGCTCTCATCAAAATGAATATGACTTACATGGTTTGGATTTTTTTGGAATTATTTTTTAGTTCTGAATTTATGGGTTTGTAAAGGGAATTTCATTTTCAAACCTATTTTTTGTTTGTCTGATGATACGAGTTTTTGGGCTTTCTGAATTTTTTTGAGTTTTTCTGACATTGCTACTTTCTTGTCAGTCTGTTATTAAGTCTAGAGTCCTCTCTAGTGCTTCTCCGGAACCGCAAATTTGGCCGGAACTGGGACTGAAATTTTGACCGGAACTGGAACCAAAAAATCTCGGAACTTCCGGCAAAGCTCTAGTCCTCACCTATTTGGTTTCCTTCCTGGATCTCAGATTTTTTTCAAGTTTTCCCTATTTTTCCAACAATATATCCATTTTTTTATTAATTAATTTTATTAATTTTTAGATTCGGGATTGTATTGAAATGATAGAAAAGCTTCCAAATGAGAGCACAAAAGAAAGATTTATTGAAACTCTTAGGGCAGTTACTGCTGGGAAGGTTTGTTTGACTTACTTTAAATATTTATTAATTTATTTTTAAAGATTTATGTTGAAGTGGAACGTGCTCGTTTAACAAAACGTGTTGTGAATAAATTGGAAGCAGAAGGAAAATTGGATGAAGCTTGTGAGATGATTATGGAAATGCAAGTGGAGACTTATGGATCTATGGAGATTACAGAAAAGGTTGTTTTAAAAGGAATACCTTTTCCTTTATATATTTCCCTTTAATATTCGGACAACATTCGTTTTTATGAGACATTTAGTTTATGAATCTCTAGTAGAGTAGAAGAGTTGTTTGGCATTATTTTTGAGTTTGGGTGGCCCGTAGCCGGAAAAATTTCACAGGGAAGTCATATACAGGCCCATGTCCAGGGGGTAGGAGGGCCTACGGCCTAAAATTCTCAAAATTTTCGCTTGCGGCGCTAAAAATCAAAATTTCGGAGTTGAAAAATTTACCCCCCTCGTCCTTCCCCCGAAAAAATCCTGGCGTCGGGCCTGTTCATATACGTTGCCGAATTTTAGCCTCCGGAGGCTAACCCTGTCTACGGGCCTGTGTTTGGCATTACGGGATTATGCCGCTCCAAGTTTTTGAATGGCTCACAAATTTATTTTACATTCCTCAGAAAATTAATTTATAAAATTAATTGTTTTTAAGGTTAAATTTTTGCTTCATCAAATGCGTCTATCAATTCAAAAAGAGCAATATACTCGTGCTACAATCATTTCGCGTAAAATTAGTGACAAATTTTTTGATCGTGAAGGAGATGAGGTTTTTTCTTTTTGTTGATTTTATTTTTTAAATTTTAGATTGAATTGATGAAATTGGAATTTTATAAATATATGATACAAATTGGGCTTAATGATGAGTCCTATTTGGATGTTTGTAAACATTTTCTGTCTATTTTCAAAACGCCAAAATCTGCAGAAGATCCTCACACACATTTGGAGGTTTTTTAAAAAAATTTTCTTTGCTATATAATATCTGCATTATAACTAGGGTTGTCGGTCCTGGCCGAACCGAAGAACCGAGGTTTTTTCGGTTCGGTTTCGGATATCTGAAGAATTTCCAGAAACTGATCACCCTAATTATAACAATTCCAATTAGGTTAGAATAGAATCTAAATTTTCTTTAACGTCTGTGGGTAAAGTAAGAAAAAAAAATTTTAATTTTGACTATTATAATCTTTTTTGGTACACCGATAACATGCTAAGTCACTCATTGTCAGATTTAACCATTAAAAATTTTGAATCAGGGACGCCAAAGTTTGGTTTGATTCAACTCACTCAAACATATATTAGGGAATTTGAGATTTAATTATTTTTAGCCAGGTTATAATGCTATGTAGTGAGCCTTGGTTTATTTGTCTTTAATTTAAATATTTTAATAAAATCTTTCTCTTTAAGGTTGTTAAAATGTATCGTTTTCTATCTACTTCTATCTCCGCATGATTGTGAAAAATGGGATTTATTGCAAAGAATAAAAGGAATGAGAGAATTGGAGAAATTGCCACAACATAAAGAATTGTTAAAATTATTTATTCGGCAAGAATTAATTTTTTGGAAAGAAACGATTGAAGGGGAATATTCAGAAATTTTATTTGGTGAAAAGGCGACAGACGAAAAAATGGCGGTTGATGGAGTTGCTTCTTTGATGCCGAATTTGGAGGTTTTTTTTTAAATTTATGAGGGATTTTAGTTAGGTCGGGAATTTAAAAAGATTTCCGATAAACGAAATTTCGTCTCACTATTGACTGCCCTTTTCTTTTTGGATATTTTTTTTTGAATTTCTTTAAAGAAATCCTTAAAGATAAATCCTTTAAACTCCCAAAGAAAACTTTAAAACTCAAAATTTATTTTCAGGTCTTCCCAATGTCCAAACCTGAAGGTATTAAACGAAAGGAACGCCTTCATGATTGTGTTGGGGAACATAATGTTAGAATGATTTCTAAATATTACACTCGAATCAGTTTTCAACAAATGGCTAAACTTTTGGAATTTAATATTGAGGTTTTATTTTTTGTTATTTGTAAAATAAAATTAGTCTATTTGGGATTCCTTTCCCGTGTTTCTAAACATACAATTGAATCTGACTTTTACACCATTGGGGTTGAGAAAATTCTATTTTCTAACGAGTTACACCTTAAATAGTGATTTAAAAATCGCTTGGACATCTCCCCGCCCAATGGCCAACCAAATTTTAAAAAAAAATTTTAAATAATGTCTGGTTGAAAGCACTTCTTCCTAGAGTTTGGTATTTTCAAAAATCTTGGATTTTGCATTTAGGTTAGTAGCCTGGACAGGATTCTCGATCTGGATCCAGGAAAAATCCAGGACGGTCAAAAAATGCTTGGATCTGGACTCTGGATCCAGGAAGAATCCAGACTGGATCCAGACCTATCTCTAATCCCTCTCCTCACTTAAATTTTTCAGGGTTTCATGACTGTCCCCCTCTATAAAACTAATTTCTAGACTTAAAAAAAATTTTTTTTAGCAAATGGAAACCTTTGTTTGTAAATTAATTGTTGAGGGTGTTATTCCAGATGCCAAAATTCACCGTCCTTCTCAAATTATTTATTTAAGTCCAAAACTTTCAACGGTTGAAATATTGGATCAGGTTTATTTTTTTTAATTTTTAGAATTAAAAAAAAATTTTTTTTTCATCCTAGTGGGGTTCTAATATCCACAAATTGACTAGCACAATTAATAAAGTTGCACATTTAATTGTTAAAGAAGAGATGGTACATGGAATGGAAATTACACAAAAAGCTTGATAAATAAATTGGAAGTGATTGAGGGATAAGGGGAGACTAAAAATGACCGCTCATTTTTTTCATTAAAATAAGAATTTGTTTAAAGAATTGAGTTTTTCTTTATTTTTATTTTAATGGTAGTTAAGACCGCCTTAAATTTATTTTTATATATTTTTTAAATTTGTGAATCTGATCTTCCATCAGATTCAAAATTACCACATACGGGTACAGCCCAAGTAGGCGCCGGCCAGGTAGGAGCAAAGTCATAACTTGCTTCAAGATTTCCGAATCTTTCAAAATTTAGTATTAAACGATTCCTCTGATCGAGCTGAAGAGATTGGTACCAAAATTGTTAAGGTCCAGAAATATTCCAGCTAGTTATAGCTTTGCGCCTACTTGGCCGCACGCCTAATTGGATGTATCCCGTTCGAAAAAAAAAAAGCTGTAAATAAATAAATACAAACCCCGTTTTGATTAAAGACAAGAAATAGATAAGATGATGGATGATAGTAAACTATTAAAAAAAATTTTTTTGAATCTGATCTTACGATTTGATTTATAAATTGTGGGAAGTTTTTTTGAGTTTGGTACCTTCCATTTTTAGTAGGGGTGGGGGTACGGTCTGAAAGATTTAGTCGGTCCGATAAAAATGAGGCCCGAAAAAAATACTCGAACGTCGGCCCAGTCCGAAATCCCTAACCCTAATTTTGGCTATAATTTCTTTTTCAGTCAACATCCAAAATCGAGGTTTTTCTATTCGCCTCTTTGCGGCTAAATGACCCTTAAACTGTCTAAATTCCACTAATAAATGAAGAAGAGTTGGAATGTTTAATCGACTGTCGCTTGTTTTTCTTTTCAAAATGACGCTTGCTTTTTTTAAAATTTTACTGCAAGAGAGAGAAACACTTCTTTAAATTTGCTGCTATAAATTATTTAAATGATAAATTGGGCTGTTCATTTAAATTAAATTTTTAAAAAAATCTTTAACAAAATTCGCCGCCTTTAAATGAAAAACAAGCAAAAATATGTATGCATTAGCGAGCGAGCGAGCTGGGCCTGGACCAAGGCCTTTGTTTTTCCTGTACCCAGAGTCCAGGCCCAGGCATTTTTTGACCTTCCTGGGTTTTTCCTGGGCCTGGGTTTTTCCTGGACTACAGGCCCTGGATCCGGCCCAGGTCAACAAATCAAACCCGGAACCCAGGAACAGACCCAGGCTTTTCAAAAATCTCGATCTCTAGTATGCATTACCCCCTCCCCCCCCCCCCAAACCCCTTTATTGGACTCTCAAAATTTCATTGGACTTTTAATCTAGACCATTTATTTTTCTCTTTCATTTTATCAATTAGTTCCGCTTTACATATAAACTGGTTTCTTCTCTTTTCTCCATTTAATAGTGGAATTTAAAATATATATCAGTTATAGATTAGAAGGGAAGGAAAGGTGCACTCGTGGTTTTTAAATTGGCCAAAACAAACTAAATATCTTTCACACCTTTTAATTGTTTTTAATAAAAATTTGGGGGGATTTTTTAAAGATTTTATGTAAGGGATTTGGGGGTTTTTGAGACTTTCCATCTGACTTAAGTAAACGTGACTTTTCAGCTGACATTTTTTCTGACATTTTAATTTTCATTTTTGATGTTCAAATTAATTAATGGGGAAGGGGGGGCAGTAGTTTTTTTTAAATTTTTTTGGTTAATTACTTGGGATTTTCTTGTTTGCTTTCTATTTTTTTTTTAATTTAACACATTTTTTAATTAATTTTTTTATTTTTTCAGAATAATAAAATGGGTGAATGTCAAATAGAAGGACCATGTACCTCTCAAAACAATGTTGTTTCTAATACTATAAAACATATGACTGTTTCTGGAACATATTCTGGTATTTATTTTGCACAGATAAATATTTTTAATATTTAAAATTCTCAAATTAATTGGGGAAGGCTGAAGTGGCAAATGAAACAACCGTTTGACATTTCTGGATTTTAAGGGTTTTTTGCCCTTGTCAATCATTCCAAAAATAAAAATATTTTTTAATTAAAATGCCGGTCCCTGATGGATCGTTTGAATTAATACCGTAAATATTCTAATAGAAGCCCGACTCCAATAAAAGCCCATGCCCCATTAGAAGCCCACCCAAAGGGACCCATTGAAAAATAGACGGCCAGGGCTTCTATTGGAACATATCAGATCCGTGGCTATTAGGAAAATTTGGGATTTTTTCCAGATCTATCAACTATGTCCCCTACATAAAATTTGTCACTTAAATTTTTTTTTTATCCAAGAAGGGTTTTGATTTTGGGTATTTTTACTTTCTTCCATTTATTTTCCTAATTTAAATTCTAAAAATTAGATGGGTCTTCAATTTCAAAAAAATTTAAAAAATTATTTTGTTAGAAGATAAAAATTCTCCAAATAAACCAATAATCACATCAACATCATCAAAAAATAATTTTCTATCTTTCTTCAAAAATTGCGATTTTTCCGATTTTCTTTTTGAACTTTCAATTTTCTGTATATTTATTGGAATTTTTCTGGCTGAATTACTTTCTTGGAAGGCTGCTTTATTTATTTACTTAATTATTCGTTTGAGCAGCAATGATTTGGCTAGACGTATTTTTGTTACGATTCCAAGGGATTTGAGGTTCGTGAATTTAAATTGGGGTATTTTAAGGAATTTTGGACTTTATAGGCTACATTTTTGTTCTGTTTTGGTTTTTGACCGTTAGGTTTTTTGATAACAGAAATCTGTCCCGTTTTGATTTATTTAGTTGTCAAATGGAAAATGATGAAAAATAATGAATAAGCCTTACAAAGCAACAATTTTAAAATCACGAGGAATCCTATAAACATTTTTATGTGGACGCATAAATTACCAAGTGACGCATAAATATGTTTATGGGATTCCTCGGAATTTTAAAATTGGGTCAGAATCTAGACCGGTTGATCTTTCACTATCTTTTAGCTTTTTGGGTTAAATTTTTGTTAGTTAACCATTTTTCAATAAATTTAGAAAATTCTTGAGTCTAAAAGTTTTTATTTTTTATATAAAATTATCCCAAAATTTACTCCAAAAAGCAGCTGAATTTCCCAACGATACCAAAAAACGTTATAGAATATTAACTATTATAGTCTTTGTTTTCCTTATTTTCATTAGTCCCAGGATATTTATTCTCTTATTTTATTACTCTTATTTTTAAAAATTAAAAAAATATTTCTTTAGGGGTGTTTTATTAGTTATACGTATCAAATTCGAAATGCGCCTTCGTCTTCGACAAAATAAACCTTTACACGAATATTTTGATAAAATTGTTGAACAAATGCCTAACAAAGAATGCCTTGTAGAAGTTGAAAGTGGAAGGAAAATGACTTTTTTGGAATTTGACCAGCATTCTAATAAATTTGCAAATTTTTTTCAGGTTTTTTAAATTTTTTAAATTTAGATTTTTGACTTGTTTTTTGGGTTATTCAATGATAAAATCCTTTCGATTAATTTACGGACTTGATTTCTGAATATAACGGGGGAAGTAGGATTCTCGGGTCGGGTTTAAAAGTCTGGGTAAAATTGCCTTTTACGTGCCCCCTTCTTTTATCCCCAAGTTTTTTAATGTTAAATTGATCAGACCTTTCTTCCAAAGCAGAATAGAAAAATCTTTAATTAATTGCCTATTGGCAAAATACAAAAAAAGAATTGATAAAGAGAAAGGAAGGAAGGTCTGACCTTTTTTGTAAACTAATTGGGAAAAACAGGGAGGAGGAAAGCGGCCCGTAAACGGCAATTTTACCAAAGTTTTGGGTACTCTGTTACATCCCTGATTCCAATAAATATAATTTCAATAATTTTCAAAGAATTGCCATATTGGATTTGAAAGTGGTGATGTAATTTCTCTTTTTATGGAAAATGGAATTGATTTTTTCGCCTCGTGGTTTGGTCTTTCAAAAATTGGAATTATAACTGCTTGGATTAATACAAATTTAAAGTTAGAGCCTTTAGCTCATTCAATTAAAGTAGCAAATTGTAAAGCTATTTTAACTACAAGGACATTATTTCCAGGTTTTTTTTTGGAATTTTTCGTCTACCGGGGTTGACCCTGGCACATTTTAAAAAGCGATAGGCATAAGAATTTGAAACAAAATCAAAAAGCGGAAACGGAAGCCGAAGCAAAAGCTTAAAAAATGGAAATTTTGTAGAGGCAGACCTGCGGCACTAATAAAGGAAGAAATCTGGCTTCTTAACACCCAAAATTCTCAAAATTTTCGCCTGCGCCGCTGAAAATGTGAATTTTTTGGCCTACGGCATTCTAAAATTCGGCACAGAAAATATTCTCTTTGCCCCCCCCCCCCCCCCATTAAAAATTCTGGCTACGGGCCTGATATCCACGTCTAACAATACAGAATTGATTCGACAATTTTATACTTTTTTTTTCAACTCTGTGGTGGACGGGCTTTTCCCTCCTCAATCCTCCGCATTTCTAATATTCTTAAATTTAATCTTTAATTTTTTTTTTAAATTTAGTCCTTGAAAATGCTCTAAAGAAAGGTTTATTGCCACCAGATTTAACCTATTTTGTGTTAGAACGTGGATTACTTTTTGAATATAAATGGGTACGAAATGAATGTTTTATTAGAGAACATAGAATTGAAGAAATTGAAAAACCCAAAATCCCTTCAAATTTAAATTTTCAAAGTTTGGAATTTTTTATAAAATTAATTTTCTTTAAATTATTAAAATTTTGTAGGTATTCTTTGTTATATTTATACGAGTGGGACAACTGGAATTCCAAAGGCAGCAGTTATCAGGCATTTTAGGTTTTTTTTAATTTTTTTTGGGAATTTTTTAAATAACGTAATCGACCCGGGCTAAAAGGTTGCACTCACCAAAAGTCGAAAAGTTTGAAGCCCTATAACTTTCCGATTTGGGGGGGGGGGTAGGCCTAAAAATCAAGAAAACAGGCAATAGGAAATCGATTCTGCTCTACTTGATGATATAAAAATATTTACGAAATTTTTGGTGATAGTTCGATATGGTTCACCTTAATTTAAGTAAGATACGTTTCTTAAAATATGTCTGTCTGGTCACACTAAGTGGAGGACCTGCTTAAGCGATAGCCTATATTTAAAATAAACCTCATGAGATGTGAATGCTCCTAGGAGCCTATTTCAATTGTCTGCAGATTCTGCAGACAAGACCAGTTTTTCAAGACCAGACCAAAAAAACCCCAGACCAGTTTTTTTGTTGTCAATTAAATTTAATAAAGCAGAAAAATTCCAAAAAAAATTTTTTAAAGATATTTTATGATGACTTGTTCATGTGGAAAAGCGTTTTGTATTAAACCAACAGATCGTTTTTATATAACTTTACCAATGTATCATTCTTCAGCTGGAATTTTGGCTACTGGGCAGGTTTTGACTAAAGGTTTTCCTTTTTTTTTTAAATTTTTTTTGAATTCAAAAAAATTTAATTTTAGGTGCTTCTGCTTGTATTCGCTCGAAATTTTCGGCTTCAAATTTTTGGCTAGGTTTTCTTTTAACAAAAAAATTTTTTTAATTCTTTAATAGATTGTAAGCGTTTTGATTGTACAATTTCTCAATATATTGGGGAAATTTGTCGTTATCTTCTTTTACAGCCTTATATTCCTGAAGAACGTACACACAAAATTCGGTTAATGTTTGGTATGATTTTTGGAATAATTGAGGAAAAATAAAAATTATTTTTTAAAGGAAATGGTCTCCGTCCTCAAATTTGGGAACAATTTATTGCTAGATTTGGTATTGAAAGAATTGGAGAATTTTACGGTTTTTATTTTTATTTATTTAAATTTAAGGGTATTGGAGGTTATTTGTGGTTAAGTTGGGTAATTCTTTGTTAAGTGAGGGGTTGTATTAGATTAGCGATCAATTCTCAGTCATTATCTCGGCTGTGAGGAAAAATTTTGCCCTTATTTTGTGATTAATTGTGAACAATTGATTAGTCTTTCTGAGCCGATTGATTTTTTAAAAATTTTGGGGGTTTTTCGGGTACTTTTATGGGTTCTACTTGACTTTATGAGTCCAAAGGAATTTTATTAGTTCACTCACATTTTATTAGATTTTATTAATTAATACATTTATTAAATAACACATTAGAAATTATTAGGATTATGTTGTTAGATTTATGGAGCGTAGGCAAGGGCACTATTTAAACTGATTTCGGTCTATTTAGTGCGAATTCTAAAAATTAATATATTTTTCATATATTTTAGGCAGCACAGAAGGTAATTCAAATATAATAAATGTTGATAACCATGTTGGTGCTTGTGGTTTTATGCCTTTATATATGACTTTTGTGAGTGGTTTATATCCTCTTCGTTTGTTGCGGGTTGATGAAAATGGACAACTTTTACGTGATGAAAATGGATTTTGTATTAGATGCAAACCTGGGGAAGCTGGAGAAATTGTTAGGTTTTTTATATTTGAATAAGTTTGGGTGTTAAACATATAAATTTTTAGATTTGTATTCAAATACTTTCCCACAGATCTAGTAAATAAGAGAATTTTTATGAAATTAATAGGAGTTTGACAAAAAGTGGGGTTGACAATGAAACCAATAGTCCTCTTTAGGGTTGCCATTTTTGATACGAGCCGACGTTCGGTTCATTTTTTCGTGCGAATTTTTCGGGCTAACGATAAGTAATATCTTCCGCGTCTTGGTTCGAGTGAGCTGACATCCCTAGTCCTTATAAATTACACAGCATGGGTGCGCCGAAATCAAAATTCTTCGAAAGATGAAGGGAACACCACTGATACACTGATAAAAATTTTTCAGTTTCAGAAGTGAATTTTGAGTATTTAATTTGTATTTAATTTTTTCAGGGTGCCGCTGTCCATCCAAACAAGCCATTACTTCGTTTTGAAGGTTATGTTGATCGTTCAGCATCAAAAAGTAAATTGATAGAAAATTGTGATCGAAAAGGGGATACAGTTTTTGCTAGTGGAGATATTTTGTATTGGGATAAATATGGATATTTATATTTTAAGGTTTTTTTGATAATTTTTTAGAAAATATTTATAATTTATTTGAAGGACAGAAGAGGCGATACTTATCGTTGGAAAGGAGAAAATGTAAGTACAACAGAGGTGGAAGGGTTGCTTCATTCTGAACATCAATATATTGTTGATACGTCTGTTTATGGTGTTGAAGTACCTGGAAGAGAAGGACGTGCTGGGATGATTGCTATTGTATTGCAGGATGGAACTAATGTTGAGGTTAAGTTAAAAAATTTGTTTTAAAAAGGTTTTTTGAGATACTAAATTGTGGTAATACAGCGCATGCCGACTGACCCTTTCTGACCCGATTTATTTTTATGGTGAATGTGTCATGTGTAGGGTTGTCGGTTCCTGGAAATTCTTCGGATATCCGAACCAAAAAATCCTCAGTTCTTCAGTGCAGTTCGGTTCAGAGCCGACAACCCTTGTCATGTGTATCATATCCGCAAATGTCATCTTGGACAATGATTGTAAATAGATTTATATTCGGTTCGAGTTGACGTTCGGTGTATATTTTTTCGAATCCAAATTTAGCGAAAATTTTTGCACTGTCCGGGCAATTTTCCTAAATTCACAATCTTTCGGGTCATGATGTTGTGTTAGCAACCTTAATTCTAATAAAATTTAAAAATTTTTTCTTTTCAGGAATTTACAAATAAATTGGCAGTAATATTTACTGAACAACTTGCCTCTTATGCCATACCTGTATTTCTTCGATTTTGTGACGGAATTGAAAAAACTGGCACTTTTAAATTAAAAAAAGGGCAGCTACAAAATGAAGGTAATTTTTTTGATTAAAAAAAGAAAAATTTTATTTTTTTAAAAGGTTTTGATTTGGATAAATGTTGTGGTAATCGTTTATTTTATTGGGATACTTCTTTACAAAAATATAAAGAATTGTCTAAAGAAATACAAAAAGATATTGAATCGGGAAAGTTTTCGAGTATTTAAATTTTAAGAAAAGAGAAACTTTGTTTATTCATTTAGTGACCGGGGTTTTAAAATTCTTTTGAAATTTCTTTCTCCTTCAAGTCTTTTAAGTGAATTAAATTTTCTGTAAAAATTTTTGAATTAAGTCGGCTTACTATAAGATCTACTCCATACTATGTACCACGAATCGCACCGACAGAAAACCAAATTCCCAATTTTCAGAAAGCGTTAAAATTCACGTGCCAAAATTCGTTGGGAATTCACGATTTTCGGGAATTTTCGTTAATCGTATCGGCGCGATCCCTGCTAGATACATAACAATTTAAGATACGTTTTTTAGGTTTGTTTAGCTTTTGGATACACATTTTCCAGTCCCAAGGTTGTGTCTTATAGTGAGGTCATACTTTTTGACCTTACTATAGGATATACTCTGGGGCTCAAAATATTATATCTTAAATTTGGGTACACTTTTCTTTTACCGGTCACTAACTTTAAGAAGAAATAATTGTATATGCATTTTTATGTTTCTAAAGATCCATAATCTCCTCTCTTATTACATAGACACAAAATTTTTTAAAAATCTTTTTCAACGTCTATGCCATTTTTATTTTGCCTTCATTTTATATTTATCTTTTTTACTGAACGATAAATTTTATTTTAATTTTTTTCCTTTCTTATTTAAAAAGTTTCTTATTAACACTTGATTTTTTTAATTTTTATTTTAAATTCATTTAATTTATATTTAATAACTGTACAGGGATTGGCATTTATTAGTTAAAGGTTTTACAGGGTATTCTTCTGGAATAGCCCAGCTTTGTTTTACAGGGGGTAGAAGTAAGGGGAAAGTTCTGGTGAAGCCTTCCACCAACAGCCCTCCACTATATCCTTTAAGTTCTTTCCTATTTGAAGGGAAGTTGTGCTGAATTAAGCTATCTGAATTTAGAATAGGGAAAGTTTCGTTTTCCTATGTTTTTCTAGAATTTAGTTTTCCTAGCACTTAGGCGCAATTTACGACCGAATAAGCCTAGGTAACTCAATTGGAAATAACCTGAACTTAGTGACCTTGTGCCTATCAAAAAATGTCAGAATGGCACATGTCGAATCTCGCCAGACTTTGCTTACCTTTTTAAAAATTTTTAAGCTCAATTAATTAATTTTCTAGTAATTTAAATGTCATTTTCGCGTGGTCCACATACTTTCCAAGTATCTACTAATTTATTCGAATTAAATAGACAACGATTAGTGACTGAATTATTAAAAAATTTTGACCAAAATATTAAAGGAAATTATGTCCTATTAGAAGGTGGTTGTGAAAATACTCGTTATAATACTGATGCGGATGAAATTGCTTTTAGACAGGTTAAAATCGTAGCAGTTCAGTTCCCGTCCCTATAACTCTAGAAGGGACGGTCACTTCCTCATCATCTTTGTAACATTGGATAGAGAATTAATGGTTCTACAACATGTCAAAAAATCAGAATTTTCGATCGATTGATAAAAAAGTTCTGATTAAAAAACTAATTTTTTCAAAAGAAGTGATTTTTTGGCACTTTATCGATCATAACTTTTTTATTAATCAATCAAAAATTTTGATTTTTTAGAATCTTGTATTGTGTTTAATTCTCTATCCAATGGTATCAAGATCACTAAAAATTATTCACCCTTTCATAAGTTATAGGTGACGGGACTGAATTGATACTAGGTGTACCCGGTTAAAATTGCTGTTCTTTTTAGGGGGTTTAAAACTTTAAAAATTAATTTTAATTACTCAAACTTTTAAAAATTTTTAAAAATTATTTTTTCAACCATAATTCCCAAAAAATAATTATTTTCTAATTTCGATAAGCTAGAGAGAAAATTGATTTGTGGGGGGTTTTATCTTTTTTTCGGACACATAAAAACACGATAAATAATAAATAATTATTGTTTTTATTTTATTATTTACTAAATTAATTTAATTTAATTAAATAATCCAACAATTAAATAAATGTCATTTAATACCCCAACAAATCCTTTAAAAATAAATATAAATTTATTTATTGAAAATAGACAACGTTTAATTAATAAATTAAAAAATAATTTTGGAGGGGAATTTGAAGAAGGAATTTTTGTTTTATTAAAAAGTGGAAAAGAAAAGACTAGATATAATACAGATTTTGGTGAAATTGTTTTTAGACAGGTTAAGAAAGGGGGGAAATTAAGGAATAGAAAGGGTTCAGCAAAAGTTTAGCCATCGGGCAGGATTCGAACCCTGCGACCTCCTCGTAGTTATTGCTAGGCACTTTCTCTCACCACATACAGCAGCTACCACTGAGCTATTGTGGCATCTGGAGCAGGCCAACGTACCACGAGCCTTCGTTAAAAATACTCGAATCCGGAACGCCTTGGTATGGTTCGATGCTTCTTAAATTGAATCATATCAGGGCGTCCCGGATTTGACAATTTTGAACGAAGTTATAGCTCTGCGGTACGTTGGGGTGGGGTGTACCCGTGGGCATCGACAATGCTTTTATCATTTAGATCGTTTAACCCCCGCCTAAGCGTTTTATAAATGCTGCTAGGTGAATCATCCTTACAGAATTTTTTGATTAAAAATTTTCTCCCATTTAAAGGAATCCTATTTTTTCTGGACTTTTGGTGTACACGAGCCTGGTTGTTATGGAGCTATTGACATTAATAGTGGAAAATCTTTTTTGTTTCCTCCCAAACTTGCGCCAGATTATGCAATATGGGATGGAAAGTTTGTTTTATTTGTTGAGTTTAATTGGGAATTTTTTGAAATTTTATTGGAATGGATTTTAAACAAGGGCAATTTTAATCTTGTTCAATTATAAAATTTATCAATTCGGTTTTTAACATTAATATCTCATTTCTGAGTTAACCTAGAAGTTTAGTAAACAGTCAAACCTCATTATATAATATACATCCTTGTGTCTGAAAGTTTTAGGGAGTATCTAAAACGACTTTTAAGAAACCCCTTAGATTGGGAGTGTAGTATTGGGTGTATCTTACAGGGAGGTAGGATTGTATTTAAAAAGCTGATCATTGATCTACTTGATGCAAGTAGATTCTAACCTGCTTGATTTAACCGAAAATTTCCGATCGGGTCTGCCAAAAGTCAAAATTTTTAGGGGGATTGAACTTAAAATTAAATTATTTAAAAAATTATTTTTTTAGAATCCAAAACGAGAAATGGTTTTTAAATAAATACAAAGTTGATCAAGTTGTATTTCATGAAAATGGTTCGAAAATTATTGAAACATTAAATGCTTTTAATCCAATAAATAAATTACTGCTTTTGGTAGGGAATTTTTAAGAGAAAATAATTTTAAATTTTCAGCGAGCTGAAAATACTGACAGTGGACTTGGTAAAATTAAAAGAGATTAATTAACTAGAAAAAATAAGTTTATCAAAGATAAAAAAAATCAAGTTCAAGCTGTACTTTCTGGAGATGATCATTCTCTGTACTGCTTGAACTTGTTGAATTTTTTTAAAGTTTTTTGGGCCTAGTTTGAGTGAGTTAAAAAAACTAGGCTCCCTTTGGGTTGAGGGAGCTTGGTTTGAGGGAGTTAACTAGGCGATACCTTCTATTTAACATACACCTCGATTTAATTTTTTGGGTGTTGTGATGAGTTCTTCCCTTAAAAAAATTCTTTTTTGTTTTTAAGTTCTCGAGCCTCCAACAAAAATTCCTGGATTGGACAAATTTGAGACTGATACAAAAATACTTTATCCAATAATTGCTGAATTGCGTGTAATAAAAACTGATTTGGAAATTGAGGTTTTGAAATACGCGTCAAAATGTGCAAATGAGGCACACAAGGAACTAATGCGTCATGTTAAGCCAAATATGTTTGAATATCAAATGGAAAGGTAAAAGAAATATTTTTTGAAAATTGCCAACAAAATTCGGATTCATCAAGTTCGAGCAGTTCAACCTGTAGATGAACATTGTTTGAACTGCTTGAACTTGATGAGTTGAAAATTTTAATTAAACATTTATTTTAAGCCTTTTCCGTCACATTTCCTATTATGGTGGAGGTTGTAGACATTTGGGGTATACTTGTATTGCAGCAACGGGATGTAATGCTGCTATTTTACATTATGGTATTTTGAGGGAAATTTAAAAAATTTTTTTAATTTAAAAGGGCATGCTGGAGCACCAAATGACCGTCAATTTAATGATGGGGATCTTTGCCTTTTTGATATGGGACCGGAATATAATTGTTATGGTAGGGGATGAAAGAAGAATTTTTTATTTAAGAAAGTCAGATCTCACCTATAGGGCACTCTTTATGGGGAAAATTGAACCTTATAACGAGAGGTAACTTAAATAGGAGGAGGAGGGCATCGTTTTGTCAAAGCTCTATTAACTCAGTAAAGGAGGTGGATCGGAATTCCGATTTCGACTTCCGATTTCCAACGTTTTTTTCCTTCCGATTTCCGAGTTCCGACTTTTGAGCCAGTTCCGATTTCCGACACCTCGGACTGTTCCGACCCATCTCTGCTCACATCAGTAGCCAACCAACATTTGAAAAAATTTTTTTATGTTTTTGATATATGTTTTTATAATTATAATGTATTTGGGTGTATTATAGTGTGAGATCTGACCACTATTCTAAATTTAATGAATTTAAATAAAAAATTTTTTAAAGGTTCTGATGTAACTTGTACATTCCCTGCTAATGTTATTTGAATTTTAAAAATTTATAGAAAAAATTATTTTTAAGGGAAAATTTACTGAAAAACAAAAACTTATTTACAATGCTGTTTATAGAGCAAATCGAACAGTTTTAAAAGAAGCTAAGCCTGGTAGTTGAAAGAAAAAAAATTTTTTAAATTAAATTTGAATTAAAAAGGCATTCGTTGGACAGAAATGCATTTACTTGCAGAGAAAATAATTTTGGAAGATTTGCAGGCTGGGGGGTTATTAATTGGTAAAATAGAGGAAATGGTTGAAAAGAGAATTGGGGCTATTTTTATGCCTCATGGATTGGGGCATTTTATGGTGTTTTTAAAAAATAATTTTAATTTAAATTATTTTTAAATTTGAAGGGACTAGACATTCACGATGTTGGCGGATATTTGGGGGTATTTTTCTAAATAAAAGACTAAATTTCATTATACGTAGGGTTGCGGTTTTCGAGTCGGGCTAACGTTCGAGTCATTTTCAGACCTCATTTTTATCGGACCAGACTTACCAAGTCTAGTAAAGCAGCTGGGCTATAGCTATTTCTCTCCTTTAGCTAGTGCAAAAGGTTGATTGGCAGCTGGGAGCAACCAGCATCTTCAGTAGACCAGATTGATGTGTTACATTACACCACGCCGCCTACTGCATAGCCCTAGGAATTAAATAGCTATATGCTTTACAGTCTTTTTCGGGCCAAAATTCGATGCCCGACCGATCTTTTGGACCGGACCGGGCCCCAACCCTAATTATAAGATACACTCAATACACCACCAGTTCAGGATACCTCTTTTAAAAATTGGGTGACCAGTGGGGTCTAAGCTATACCCTCTATTTAATATACACCTCATTATAAGATACTGTTTTTCAGTCCAAAAAGTGTATCTTATAAGTTATAAGGAGAATCGACTGTATCCAATATTCTCTAAATTTTACTTAAAGGATGCTTTACCCCGTTCGGATAAACCTGGATTAAAATCACTTAGAACAACTCGAATACTTAAAGAAAAAATGTGTATAACAATTGAACCTGGTTGTTATTTTATTGATACGGTGAAGAAATAATTTTTTATTCGAGTAGTAAGAGAGAGGTGAAAGTTTAGCCTAGAGCAGGCTTCAATACAATCTTTTCCCGGTTGTATCGTGCTTTTTCTAGCCATTGAAAATTCCGCCTCTTACGTATAACTAGGTTGCCCACGTCAGGAACCGGCAGTGGCTAGCTTGACTTTAGCCAAGTTACTAGGAACCCGGGTTTTTTTCGATTCGAACCTTGGTCATACAAAAAATTTGAAAACCCGACCCGACTGTTTCTCAGCCCGGCTCATTCCTGGTTCCCAATACCTTTTTGGGTAAGAAAAATACCAACTTAAATATAATTTGTGTTTCTTGAAGACTTTTGAGAGCTCTAAAGGAAAAAAGAATTTTAAAATTTAATTTAACAAAAAAATTATTCTTCAGTTATTGGACAAAGCCTTTGCTGACCCAGAATTGTCAAAATATTTGGTAAAAGAAAAAATAAAGGAATTTAGAGGATTTGGAGGGGTCAGAATTGAAGATGATATAATTATTTTGGCAAATGGGAATTTAAATATGAATGCAGAATTGCCTAGAACAGTAGAGGAAATTGAAGAATTTATGTCCTTAAATAACAAAAATTGTTGTGGAAAACAATAAATTGATAGGGAAAGGAAGGGAAGAAATTTTTAAAATTTTAAAAAGACGTTTTAAATTATTAAATAATTTTAAATTCAGTTAAAACACTCAGTGAAAATAAAATTTTAAAAATTATAATAGCCGTTGTAAACTTTTTTTTTGTTAAATGTGTCGTGATAGGCTCAAACTATAATCAAATGATACACTATTCGAAAGAGATTTTCGAGTATAAATTTCTGAATTTTTATAAGTAAAACTATCTCAAGTCAGTCAATAATGAGTGAGGGGATAATATAAAATCACTCAAAAATCTTTATTTGTGAGCATAAATATTGGTTTTTATAAAAGGGGGTAATACTCAAGGGCGTAGCAAGAGGGTCGATTTAAGGGGGCTAAAATGGGGCGTGCTTCAAAATTTTAGAAACATTATCTTTCTCCCAATATTTTTCCCTTTTCTCCATTTCAGGGTGGGGCTATAGTAGTAGCTATAGTCCCAGAAACCCCTGGCTACGCCCTTGATAATACTTCAATTCCCCCTTATTGCATCTTGTCCCAGTATCAGATTCCAGACGTTTTTTGTTTTAATAAAGTTTTATCTCTTTGAATAACCTAAAAAATCACCCTCTATCCCAAAGAAATTCCCAATTTAACCAAAAAAAATTTTTCCAAAATTTTACTTTCCAAAAAACAAAAAAATTTTTTTAAAATAAACCAAACAAACGATTAAAATCCCAAAAAAAATAATTTTCAAATTGTTTTTTCCTTTCCTCTTTAAGAGATCAAAAAATCCTTTTTAAGGTCATTGAATTCGTTCCATAGGCTCCTAAATTTAAAAATTAATTTTTAAAAATAAATTTAAAAAATAACCATAATAACAATCGAATTTCCACGAATAACAACCATTCCAATACTTTGAGACTCCCCTGTCTAAAAAAAAGAGAAAAGTTTTTTTTAGTTAAAAATTTTTTCAATTTTTTTAAAAAATTGACCAAATATTTGAAACTTCTCAACTAGGGTTGTTGGGGTTATTACCAGGTACTGCCAGTTTTCAGTTTCGATTAACCGACCACCAATAACCCTATTCTCAACTAACAAAAAAAGGAAGACTTTTAACCATATTACTTGCCTAATCAAGAATCTATGAGGATTAAATAAAAATTTTGAGACAAAAAAGACATGTCTATGCTGGAAATTGATGTCTAAAAGTCAAAAAAGAGACGGGATAAGTCTAGGGTTTCTCTGTATACAGAGCTCAGACTCTAGCACTTTAAAACTTTTTTGAGGGTTCCAGAATTCCCCGTCGAATCCTTTTGAGGGTCTAGGATTCGACGGGGAAATCAATGGATAAAACAAAAGGGAAATGGTGAAGGATTCCACAGAATTCCCTGTACTTATTCCTTCCCCCCTTCTCAGCCCGCTTTTTTACTTAATTCCCCCTAATTTTCCAACCCAAACAAACCTTCATATGCTCAATACAGTCCTCAACAACAATATTCATAAATGGATCGAATCCTCGCAGAACACCCGAGACATTCCTTAAAATTTTTTTAAATACAAAAATAATTTAAATAAAAACCTATTTCCATTTAATTTAATATTGACTTGCTTGTCCATGTATTTCTTCAACTCGGGTGGATGCGTTTTACTCATTTTTCTTTAAATTGAAGACTTTAAATAGATTTAAAACAAAATTTCTGAAAATATTTTTAATTAAATTACTTGTAAAACAAATAAAGAAACTCTTAGGAAACAACGCCAAAATTTTATTAAATTTTCTTTTTTTTTCTCTAACTGTCTCTCTCATTTTTCAACACTATTTCGTAAAAAATTATAAAATTTGTCAAGGCCTTTTCATCGCCAATTTTCAGTGTCTTATGTTAAACGTTTTAGCTAGAGGCCGGAAAATCGCATTCCCGGGATCCCGAAACGGGATTTTTTTCAAAAATTTTATTGAGCATATAATTTTGTTTTAAATCTGGGACAGGATCCCGCGGGATTAATCCCGTAATCCCGTTCGTCGCTTAAAATACGAGATTTCGGGACAGGATCCCGTAAAATCCCGTACGGGATCCTGTCCCGTGCCGACCTCTAATTTTAGCAAATTTATTTTTTAAAGATTTGTTCGTGCTTCTAAATATTTCGTAAAATTTTTTTAAATTAGAATGACCAATAATTGTTTGAGTAAGTTTGTTTTTGAATTTGATTTAAACAAAAATTTTTTTCTTTAGAGAAACCAAGCAAAAGGATAGGCTTCAGGAAGAAATTCAAAATTCAGAGAAAGGCTCGGGAACATTCCAAAAAGCTTAAAAAGATTGACAAAAGTATTTTTTTTGAAATATTTTGGTATTCTTTGGTTTAGACTAGAGATCGAGCTGGACTTCGACCAAGGCTTGGGGTTTTTCCTGTACCCGGAGTCCAGGCCCAGGTATTTTTTGACCTTCCTCTGGTTTTTCATGGCCCGGGTTTTTTCCTGGACTACAGGCCCAGGATCCAACCAGGCCAATAAATCAAACCCGGAATCCAGGAAAAGGCCCAGGCTTTCCAAAAGTTTCAATCTCTTGTTTTGGCCCCTATTTATTATTCCTGTTTCTCTGGCCATTTTGAGCTTTTTTGCTTGAAAAAAAGAACAGATGCCGCGAAGGGAAACGGAAAAAATAGAGGGTCTAAATTAAAGGTCGGCTCGGGACGGGATCCCGACGGGATTCTCTGTGATCCCGAAATCCCGGATTTTTTTTATTTCCCCAACTCGGGATCCCGAAAGTTCGATTTTGCCGGACTCTAGTCTAAATCAAAGTAATACCGAGATTTTTAATTTAAATTTATATTTTTTAGAATCTGGAAGAAAAAATAAAAGAAAGGAAAAATTGATTTCAATACCCAATAAATGCCCATTCAAAATTGATTTAATTAAAGAAGCCAAAGAAATTCAAAAACAATTGAGAGAAGAAATTAAAGAAAAGAAATTAAAATTAAAAGAAATAAATAAAGTTTTGAAGAATAAAAATGAAGAAAATTTGGAGGAGAAAATTCCGATATTTACAAATTTGTTTAGAAAGGATTTGAAGGAAATTGAAGGAAATGAAAGGGTTGATAGTGATTTGAAGAGGGCTAGGAAGAAAATTAAAAGAATGAGAAAGAGAACAAGTTTATTTTAAATTTTTTGGGGGGATTTTAAATGGGGGGAGGGGGGGGGGGTAAGGATGGCGGTTCCTGGGAGGAATCGAGGATTTTTTGCGTATGTTTCGAATATCCAAAGATTTTCCAACAACAGACAGCCCTTTTCTTAGAAACAGAGGTGGGTCGGAATTCCGATTTCCGCCTTCCGATTTCCGGCATTTTTTCCTTCCGATTTCCGAAAAAAATTTTGATTTCCGAGTTCCGACTTTTGAGCAGTTCCGATTTCCGACACCTCTGGCTGTTCCGAGCCACCTCGGCTTATAAGTCGTAAGCAATGCTTTCAAAAAGACGGGGACATAAAAATTGGGAATTTTTGGATATTAAAGGAGATTAATGAAAGCTTTAAAAGAATCCACGCCTCGGTATTTTTAATTATTATTTTGAGCAAAAATGTCAATTAAACTTTTTCTTTAAATTTTACTTATTTTCCAAAAATTAAACAAAAATTTTTTTCTAGACAAAGCAGCAGAGAAATTGGCTGATGACTTTTCTGTTGTTATGGAATTGTAAATGGAAAGACTTGTAAATGAGCAAATTGTTATAGTTTTTATTGATATTGAGTATTTATTTTTTGATTTTAAATTGTTCTAAATAAATTAAGAAATTTTTTTTAATTTTTTAAAAAATTGTTTTTCTATCAAAATTTATTTTTAATTTTTCTTTTCTAAAATTTTTCAAAATTTTTTCTGATTTCTAGTCGCTTTGCGGATATTTTTTTGTTTGCGGATATCCTACTTTGCTTTTATTCAGTTCTCAAGAATAAATGGAATTAGCAACAATCCCTCAAAATTCCTCTGCTATGAGCACAACAGGAACAAATGGTTCACCTCAACATAATCAAGAGAGCGGAAGTAATGAACAAAATAATCAAAAGGAAAGAGTTGGAGGGAAGAAGAAGACTAAACGAAGGGTTTTTATTTTAATTTGGGGGGGGGGGATTTTTTAAATTTTTTTGGGGAATTTTGGGCTTTAGGGACACGAATTTTATTTTTTCCTTTTTGAATTAATTAAAATGGGGTGTTTTTTGGGAAATTAATTTTTTATTAATGTGACCGAGCCCGTAACCAGGGAGCGTCAAAAATTCGGCGCAAAAGTGAAAATAACAGCCCCCTTCCCCTAAAATTTCAAAAATCCAGTTTTCAACAGTCCTGAATGTAACTGACGAAAATCTTTGAGGAAAAGGATTATTTGGTTTCGCGAAGTAAACTGAAGGAAAAATGGGGAAGAAATAAAAATTGGGACCCGGGAAAATTCAAAATTATGAATTTATATTAAAATTCAAAATAATTTTTTTTAAAGCCAGTTTCAAGCGATTCAAAATTGTGTGAGTCAGCACAGCGCCAAAACCCTTCTAAAAGACGCCGAGATTCTTTAACAAGCGAAAAAATGATGGAAGAACAGGCTTTAAAATATGGAGCTTCCCACGTTATTCATTTATTTGTGCCAGGTTTTCTTTAAAAATTTTTTTTAAGAAAAACAAATTATTTTTTAAGTGTCTTTGTGTATGGCTGTTGTTATTTTGACAATGATGACTGTTGGGTATTATTCAAAGGCAGGGGAATATCTGTAGGTTTTTAAGAGGTTTTTTTGTAATTTAACTTGACTGCCTGTTCTGCTTGGGGTTTAATTTTAAGCAAAATTTTTTGGTTTTTAAGAATCCTGGGACCTAAAAGACTTCACTTTCTAAATTTGTTTTTGTGAGAATATATTTATATAGACGGCCCCCAGTTTCGAAGTCTGTCTTTCGGATGCCCTAATGTGTTATATGTCCTTTTCATAAGAGCCTCACAAAACTTTGTCCTTTAACAATCAAAACGATTATCTTGTAGTTTTTGATTGTCTTTGTTGTGTAGTATTTTTTTATTCTATATTACGGCATCTTGGGTTAAGTTTTTTTAATTTTGTTTCAGAAAACACATTAAAACGCCTTATAAACTTATTGTTAGAAAATTAATAATATTTTTTTTAAATTTTAGTCCATACACTCCATTTCATGGAAAAACAACAGATGGGGCAGCAGAGATTTTACTTCAATCTTTGGCTAATGCTGGGATATTACTCGTAGTTATTATTGTTATGACTGTAATTTTGATTGTGTTATACAAATCTAAGTGTTATAAGGTTATTTTTTAAATATTTTTTTAGAAAATTAATTTTATTTTTAGATTATTCATGCTTGGCTAATGTTAAGTTCATTGATGCTGCTCTCCATGTTTACGTTGTCTTTTATTGAGTAATTATTTTTTATTTAATTTTTAGTTTAAAAAACCCTTTTGCCAAGCCCAGAATTATTTTTTTTTATTCGAAGGGGGAGGGAAATTGATAAAAAATTTTAAAACGCCATTTTATTAATATTCTCAGATTTTGAAAAAAATTTTATTTGAAAAAATTTTTAATTTTTTCAAATTTTTTAGAGAATTATTTCGCAACTACAACATTCCAATTGATTATATTACTCTTGGAATATTTCTTTGGAATTGTATGAATTTTATTTATTTTTGTTTTAGACTAACTTAATTTTTGGATATCTCCTTGTACAGAAAAATTCCTCCAATTTTCCGCCTACTTAATTGTCTTTTATCGAGTAACTCCAATTTTACCGGAATGATCTGTTTGGTCTATTTCGGCTGGTGTACAAAAAATTAAGCTGCTTCCCCCACCAAATTTTAAATTTTGGAATATTTAAAAAATTGGTTCGACTGTCTAATAAAATTTAATCAAAAGGGTGTGTTCTTGGCATGATTTGTATTCATTGGCAAGGACCTTTACTTCTCCAACAGGTTCTTTAAAACAATTTTTATTTGAATATTCTTATATTTTTTTAAAGTTTTATTTGGTTTCTGTGTCTGCATTAATGGCTTTAATGTTTATTAAACATTTACCGGAATGGTCTGTTTGGTCTATTTTGGCTGTGCTTTCAATTTGGGATTTGGTTGCCGTTTTGTGTCCAAAAGGGCCTTTGAGGATTTTGGTGGAAACTGCACAGAAGAGGGATGAACCTATTTTCCCAGCTTTAATATATTCTTGTAAATTTTTTTTTAAATATTTGTTTGTTCGTTGTGAATAATCTTTAAAAAATTTCTTAGGGAGACCCCCGCTCTTTTAAAATAAGCTGGTCGAAAATTATCTGTTTCCAGAAATTATGATAACAAATTCTAGTTTTAGAGAGTGAGGGATAGCTCACCATCTGACCAAAATACCGTCCGGACACTAGAGTAAAAAACCGTCCACTTTTACAGATAACAAATTCGATTTATGTCGATATTATGTTATTGTAAATCTTTGGACTATACGGCTATTGGCCTTGATTAGTTCTATAACTTGTTTGCCTGAAAATTTTAAAAATTTTTGCTCAAGCGAAATGGAGGATATTTTATACTCTAGTGGGTGGACGGTATTTTGATCGGACGGTGAGCTGTCCTGATCGGTTTTAGGACCTTTTCTGTCTAATATTTCTAATAATTTTTTAAAGTTTCCCTTACATTTTTAATTTTAAATTAAATTTTTTTAGCTGGCATTCTCTATATGTACACTTTAACGGGAATGGGACAAGTTAATAATGCTGTTGATTATGAAAATGAAGAAGAAGAACAGCAACAAAGAGAAGAGGAACAACAACAATTACCAAGTACTTCAACTAACAACAACAAAACTCGTACAAAACGTGAAGGTAGTGCAACATCTACAGATGGATTATTAGAAAAAGATGAAAAAATTGAATCAATTAAGAGAGAAGAAAGTAGTGGAGAACAGAGTACAAGTAGATCAAGAAGTGCTCCAGGTCGTCCAACATCCTCCTCCAAAAGACAAAATGTTACGACATCTGGTAAAAATAAAAAAAAACTTTATTTTTGTTTAGTAAGAACCCCATAAGAGCTTTATGCTTATAAGTAGAGCGTGTTTTTTAGGTCCAAAAATACTGGAATAGGATCCTATTTAGGTTAACTCATCATGGGCTAATCGTAAAAAAAAACGCTCTACTTATAAGCTATTCCATGACTGACTAATTGTTTTCAATCTTACTTTAGTTGCTAGACTGGAAGGAAAATGTCTGTGTAGTACAAACCTGGAATTTTCTTAATTTTTTGAAATTATTTTACTAAAATACTCAAAACTATTAACTAGTCTTTAATAAATTTTAGACGATACAATTATTACAATTATTGGAAGCAGCAATGATGGGGCAGGAACTTCTTCAACCCAACCAACAACTAGTAAAGAAAGTGGACGTTCTCCTCGACGTTCTCGTTCAGCACAAAATTTTGGTGGTGGTGAAGACGAAAATAATTTGGTTGAAGAACGTAAATAAATTTATAAAAAAAAGAAGAAAAATAAAAATATTTAGGCGGAGTTAAGCTTGGTTTGGGTGATTTTATTTTCTATAGTGTTTTGGTAGGAAAGGCTAGTAGTTATGGTGATTGGAATGTTACTATTGCTTGTTATGTCTCGATTCTTGTGGTCAGAGTTTTTAATTTTAATTTGCTCAACCAAAGATATATTTTGAAACTTGTTACTATCTACCACCATTTATTCGCAAAACGCACCCCATTATTACACCATTCGCCAAAACCCATGTATTCCCATTTATCCAGTCGGGTGGATATATGAGTAACAGCAAATTATAGGGGGGTCTTATATTTCTTAATGGAATTTATGTTACTGTTTACAAAGACTAAGCGACCTGTGTCTCCCATGTTACGCGTGGCACGCGTCTGGCCGACGACCATAAGGTTACTTTGACCATTTTGAGCTTGCGAATAAATGGGGCGGGTAATTAAAATAAATAAGTTCCTATATTTTCTACATATTAAAACATTAAAAAAAAATTTTTTTTCAAAATTAAAATTCTTGAAAATATATTTCTGAGATTCTTGATAAATTAAAATCTTCCATTTAAGGGTCTTGCTTTTACATTAATGCTCCTTGCATTATTTCGTAAAGCTTTGCCAGCCTTGCCAATTTCTATTTTTGCTGGAATTACTTTCTTTTTTGGAACACGATGGCTTATTACTCCATTAATGAAAGAAATTGCTTTACGACAATTAATACTTTAAAAAAATTTTATTTTTGTAAAAATATTTTTTATAAAATTTTGATTTTAATTTTTTGCTGCTTTAATAGTAGAGTTGGGCAAAACGATACTGGTATCGGCCAATCCGAGACCCGATACCATCATTTTTAGCAGAGACCGAACCGAGAAACGATACTGACCGAGACTAACAGATCTTACTAGGCAAATAAGTGTTGATCTCATCTTTTACTATTAGTGCGAATTCGATATTTATTTTGGTACCATTCGAGAGGAGCATCGACTTTCTACCACGAAGTTATATCAATTTTCTTGCAAAGTGACTTTAAGCCGAGTTATATTGGGGTTTGAAATAATGGGGAGAAAAGAATGCACTATTTATTTTTCCTTCTCTGCTTACTTCATATTGTCTTACATTGGAGAGAAAAGAATGAATGAGTTGTCAAGAATTTAAAAAAGCAAATGAAAAAAACAGGCAAAAAAACAAAGAGAAAGTGGGCGGGTGGGTTTCTTGAGTATTGAAAAGTAGAGTAAAGTTGTTTATGGGGAAATTTGAACGGAGTGAAAGTAGTAAGGACCAATCCAGAGGGAAAGGTTAGTTCGCGGGGACGATTTAAAATAAACTAAAAAAAGAACAAATCTAGTAAGTATAAGAGAATAACATAAGGCAAATTAGGAAAATATTTTAAAGAGCTGTGATTACCCGGGCTGTTCCATACTAGCAGAGCTGTAACTTTTGAATTTAAATTTGATAATTATTCGAATTTTTGAAACATTTAATGTTCCGAAACATTACCGGAAACATTTTATAAGTTTTGGTGTCTAAGGGATTATTTCATACCGTGGGGGATTATATCTAAGGTATTATTTTATATCTACTTTTTTATTTAGGAGATTTTTTGAATTTTTTTAAATAGGGAGGTCCTTATTTCCCACTTGTAAAGATTAAAAATGGGGAATAAGGAAAGACCTATAATCTCGTTTAGGTGTGGTTACCCGGTCTGGCACTGTGAAGGGTGTTCAAGACAATGTTAACTATCAGATTTCTTTTGTTATAAACGATTACCCAGGCTACCAGTTTATTCTATTAATTTCAAATATCAGTGGCCCCAGAAGTAGCCTGGATAATCATTTAGAGGAAAAGTCTGCTCAAAGCATTATCTTAGAACAGCTCTCATATCGGGTAACAGCCCGGGAAATCAACGGGCAATCACAGTGGTACTCTCGGCTACAAAGATGATTCTTCACCGTGCGGAAGGTTACACACATAGTGAGGAGAGGCGACTGTGATGCTTGTGTATCATTTGGCGGAGAGGGCATATATAAAATATAAAAGATAGACAACACAACAGCTTAAGAGCAAAATCGTGGATTGATGTTCACTTTTCTTCTATTAATGACTCGCTTGGAGTCTGTTAACTGGAAGAAAGGGCTCCTATACAAAGGATCGTTTTTACAAAGGATCGTCCTGTTAAAGGATCGTCACGGGCAAAAAGTATTAAAGGGTCGTTCATTAAAGGATCGTCCATCAAAGGGTCGCCACGGGTATAAACGTTCAAAGGATCGTCATTTTTTAAAAATTGTTTAAAGCCAGTTCAGTGCCACCAGTTTGAGTGCAGTTATGTGCCACAGACTGATAACGGTGATTAAAAGGGATATCGGGGGATTTGAATGGATTAAAGTGAAGGCGAAAATTTTGAGATGGATATCCGCGGATTTAGAGTATCATATCCGTGCCCATCCATATCCCTCTGATTAAAAACATCTATATGTCCGTATCCGTATATATCCGGTGATATCCGGATATTATCCGTTTCCATGAGTAGGTCTGCATTCAATTAACAAAAAATTAGTTGAAGAATATGAAGGAAATAGGCGCGAAGCAAAAAAACGAAAAAAATCTTAAAGAAATGTGGGACTCAAATGTCTTCTTTTGGCAGGGTACTCAAAAAACGATCCTTTGAACGTTTTTACCTGTGGCGATCCTTTGTTGGACGATCCTTTAATGAGCGACCCTTTAATACTTTTTTCCCGTGACGATCCTTTAAACGTTATTTAGACGTTACGATCCTTTGAACGTTTTTAGCCGTGGCGATCCTTTTATGTTACGATCCTTTGTAGGGACACGGGAAGAAAGTTTTTTCCGAGTATAAAAAGGAAAGAACGGTAAGATTTAAATCTAAATTAAATATCTTTGTTTTTAGATTGTCGTCTTATAAATTGTCGTCGTATAAAATATTATTTCATTTTTAATACAAAAACGAACTCCAATGTGGATGGCAACGTCTCGATGAACGGCGGCTCGGGAAATTAAAACTTGAGGTAAATTTAAATCCATATTAAATATTTGTATTTCAGATGTTATTCGCGTGAGTGTCTGGTTTTAATAATGATTGTTGAATTGTAAAAATTATTAATAACTTAAGGGTATAAAGAAAATTTTTCATCATTTTTACCAATATCTTCCTTATCTCTCTCTCAATAACATTTTTATTTTCTTCAATTACACTTTTATTTTCACTTTTATTAAAAATTCGAGGCGGAGGCAATGCGACGGCACAGCAATTGGAGGATTTTTAATTTTACTTTTTTATTTTTTTACTTTTTATTTTTCTACTTTTTTATTACTCCCCCACATTGTTTAGTTCCTACTCTCTCCTCTCCTCTTTCAACTATTTTTTTCGCTCCCTACTCCTTATCCTAAAAGGAAGGTGGGAGGAGCCCAACTCTTTGAATTTTGAATAAATTTAACATTTAAAATTTAGTTCACCTCATTTTTAATTTACATCTTTTTTCAGGAATTATTTAAAATGAACTGAATTATTCAACTTAAATGGAGAAAATACCAACAACAATGGAAACAACAATAACAATAATAATGGTCAAAATTATTCAAAAAGATCAAATTTTTTTTCAAAAAAATCTCAAAAAATTATTACTATTATGTGATTAAAATTTTATTTTTTAATACAAAGATTCAAAAATTCAAATTTATCCAAAAATTCAAATTTAATGTTGCTGTTCGAAGGGGTCATGCCCAAATTTTTCAAAAATTGACTATTAATATTAAATTACTATAAAAACACCCACTTTTACTAATTCTACAGCCACTTTTTGTTTTCTTTCTTGCTTAATTCTCTTTCCATTTACTTTTCTCATGATGGTGCATAGCTTGGGTTGCATTTTGTCCATTTCTCTTTTCGCCTCGACTCATATTATATTAGAAAAGTGGTTGTCTGTTGAGTAAAATTAAAAGTGGCTGTGTGTTTGCGAATTGTAAAATAAAGTGGTTGTTTGCACAGGAAATGGAAAGGAAAAATGTATACGAAAATAAATAATTCTCGACATAGCATATCTCAAGTCCTTCCGGGCTACTTGGTGCCTTTTGATGCAAATTCTTATCATCCAATCAACATGTTTATGGTACAATCTGAAGACTCAAATGTTCTACTTTGATTTTTAACTGTTTTAAATCGATTTGCCATCATTCTAAAAGGTTCTATGATCTTTTAATGGATGATTTTGGACTAAATGACAGCTGATCCATCGACATTTGCGCAACTGATATTGAAATTTTCACACCTAAGTGCAAATCCAATTTCATATGGGAAGATGTTGAATTTCCCGGCTGAAAATTGCTTAACGGTTGAATCTCGATGAAAGAGAAAAAATTTGATACTAAATGTAGCCTTTTGACTGAATTGGTGAAGTGAAAAGTTGAGATTTTGTGTTGAGACGAAGCGTCCTCGTCGAAGGATTTGAATATTATGCCATTCCGTTGCGGAACTGGCAAAAGGAGCAATCGGTCGGTTCGATGCATACTTTTGGGTGCTCGTAAAGTCAGCAAGTGACCCGAGATTGGTTGTGAGACCAAATCTGTCTCGCCTCGTGGTCGTTCTGGCGCCGGCGTTGCTCGACTTATATCGTTCAGCTTGACGCTTTTTTTAGTAAGATTCGTTCCTTTCAAAGCTCGAGTGAATCTTAACTAAATTTGAGATATCTGGTTGATCCTGCCTGAACTGATGTGTTCATTTCAAAGATTAAGCCATGCATGTATAAGTTTAATCGTTTTAACGAGAAACCGCGAACGGCTCATTACAATGGCCATGATTTACTTGATCTTGATTATCTAAATGGATAACTGTGGAAAAGCTAGAGCTAATACATGCACCAAAGCTTTGTCCTTTCGGAAAAGCGTATTTATTAGAACAAAACCACGCGGCTTCGGCTGCTTCTTGTTGACTCAGAATAACTAAGCTGACCGCATGGCCTTGTGCCGGCGGCGTGTCTTTCAAGCGTCCACTTTATCAACTTGACGGGAGCATAATCGACTCCCGTGGTGGTGACGGATAACGGAGGATCAGGGTTCGACTCCGGAGAAGGGGCCTGAGAAATGGCCACTACGTCTAAGGATGGCAGCAGGCGCGCAAATTACCCACTCTCGGCTCGAGGAGGTAGTGACGAGAAATAACGAGATCGTTCTCTTTGAGGCCGGTCATCGGAATGGGTACAATTTAAACCCTTTAACGAGTATCAAGCAGAGGGCAAGTCTGGTGCCAGCAGCCGCGGTAATTCCAGCTCTGCTAATACATAGAATTATTGCTGCGGTTAAAAAGCTCGTAGTTGGATTCGTATCGGTACCCTGGAACCCTCCGGGTGTTTCTGGGTGTTATCGGTTTATCGTAATGTTCGGTTTTGAGTCCTTAACAGGATTCTTAACAGGCATTGCAAGTTTACTTTGAACAAATCAGAGTGCTTCAAACAGGCGTTTTCGCTTGAATGATCGTGCATGGAATAATAGAAAACGATTTCGGTTCAGTTTTTATTGGTTTTACGGACTGAGATAATGGTTAACAGAGACAAACGGGGGCATTTGTATGGCCCCGTGAGAGGTGAAATTCTTGGACCGTGGCCAGACAAACTACAGCGAAAGCATTTGCCAAGAATGTCTTCATTAATCAAGAACGAAAGTCAGAGGTTCGAAGGCGATCAGATACCGCCCTAGTTCTGACCGTAAACGATGCCAACTAGCGATCCGCCGATGGAAATTATATTGCCTTGGTGGGGAGCTTCCCGGAAACGAAAGTCTTCCGGTTCCGGGGGAAGTATGGTTGCAAAGCTGAAACTTAAAGGAATTGACGGAAGGGCACCACCAGGAGTGGAGCCTGCGGCTTAATTTGACTCAACACGGGGAAACTCACCCGGCCCGGACACTGTGAGGATTGACAGATTGATAGCTTTTTCATGATTCAGTGGATGGTGGTGCATGGCCGTTCTTAGTTCGTGGAGTGATTTGTCTGGTTTATTCCGATAACGAGCGAGACTCTAACCTACTAAATAGCTGGTACATAATTTACGTGTATACAGCTTCTTAGAGGGATTTGCGGTGTTCAGCCGAAAGAAATTGAGCAATAACAGGTCTGTGATGCCCTTAGATGTCCGGGGCTGCACGCGCGCTACACTGGCAAAATCAACGTGCTTGTCCTACCCCGAAAGGGGCGGGTAAACCATTGAAAATTTGCCGTGATTGGGATCGGAAATTGCAATTATTTTCCGTGAACGAGGAATTCCAAGTAAGTGCGAGTCATCAGCTCGCGTTGATTACGTCCCTGCCCTTTGTACACACCGCCCGTCGCTGCCCGGGACTGAGCCATTTCGAGAAATTTGGGGACCGTTGATTTAATTTTTCTAAATTACTTTGATGGAAACCAATTTAATCGCAGTGGCTTGAACCGGGCAAAAGTCGTAACAAGGTAGCTGTAGGTGAACCTGCTGCTGGATCATTACTTTATGTGATGTTCAAATTTGAATTCGCAATGAAATGATCGTTGTGAAACGGCTGTCGCTGGTGTCTAAGTTTTGCTGATACAGTTGTGAACGTCCGTGGCTGTATGTGTGGTGACATGTTAGGACTCTAATGAGTTTAAGACTTAATGAGCCTCTTAAGTGAGGACGCCAGCACTCTTTTTTATTTATATTTATAAAAAAAACGAAAATTTCTAGCCTTATCGGTGGATCACTTGGCTCGTGGATCGATGAAGAACGCAGCAAACTGCGATAATTTGTGCGAACTGCAGAAACCTTGAGCACAAAAGTTTTGAACGCATATTGCCGCATTGGGGTCAAACCCTTTGCTACGTCTGGTTCAGGGTCATTTTCTTTTAAAGCGAAAGCTTTAATTTATATATGCTATTTATGCTTTATATTTTAAGAGGGTTGTTGTTTGTCCTAATTGTATAAATATAACTGCAAAAATCAAGCAACTTTGACCTGAACTCAGTCGAGAGCACCCGCTGAACTTAAGCATATCATTAAGCGGAGGAAAAGAAACTAAACAGGATTCCCCCAGTAACGGCGAGTGAACAGGGAAATGTCCATCGCTAAATCATTTTGCCTCAGGCATTATGAGGTGTAGCGTATAAGCCGTAATCTTTGATCTTTTATCTCAAACAAGTCCCCTTGACAGGGGTTCCGCAGAAGGTGCAAGTCCTGTACATTGAGATAATTTATCAATATTTGCGTGCTTTAGAGTCGGGTTGTTTGGGATCGCAGCCCAAAGTCGGTGGTAAACTTCATCTAAGACTCAATATTGCCACGAGACCGATAGCAAACAAGTACTGTGAAGGAAAGTTGCAAAGCACTTTGAAGAGAGAGTTAAAGAGGACGTGAAACCGGTGAGGTGGAAACGGATAGAGTCGGCGTATCTTTCAAGTATTCATTTACATTACTTTTATGTTGTGATCTCTGAGCTCCAGATTGGGACAGAGGGAAGCTGCATAATTTTCTGTGATGCATTTACTTGTTTGGTGCTTGGGTATTTTGAGGCAGATTTGTAACCGCCGTTTTGAGGCCAGCTTGCTGGTACCCAAACGGTGTTAGCATATTTTGTCTTGGACATTTGAGTATGGCTTACGGACATTTATTGGTTCGATCTGAGTGTAAGTTACGGTCGCATGCGACACGTGCTTTTCAATTAGTTCGGTCCAGTTAATGCTCTCGTACTCGTTCCCCATGTAAAAGCCGGTCATCTATCCGACCCGTCTTGAAACACGGACCAAGGAGTTTATCGTGTGCGCAAGTTTTTGGGTGTTAAAAACCTAAAAGCGAAATGAAAGTAAATGACTCTTTAGAGTCTGATGTGCGATCTTTTTAGAGAGAGAGAGTGCAGCATGGCCCCATTCTAACTGTTTACAGAAGGGTGGCGGAAGAGCGTACGCGGTGAGACCCGAAAGATGGTGAACTATTCCTGAGCAGGACGAAGCCAGAGGAAACTCTGGTGGAAGTCCGAAGCGGTTCTGACGTGCAAATCGATCGTCTGACTTGGGTATAGGGGCGAAAGACTAATCGAACCATCTAGTAGCTGGTTCCCTCTGAAGTTTCCCCCAGGATAGCTGGAGCTCACGAGTAGTTATACTCGGTAAAGCGAATGATTAGAGGACTTGGGAACGAAATGTTCTTAACCTATTCTCAAACTCTAAATGGGTATGATGTCAAAGTTGCTTGATTTTGAACTTTGGCGTTGAATACGAGCTCCAAGTGGGCCATTTTTGGTAAGCAGAACTGGCGATGTGGGATGAACCAAACGCGGAGTTGCGGTGCCAAAGTGCCCGCTCATTAGACCCCATAAAAGGTGTTGGTTGATACAGACAGCAGGACGGTGGCCATGGAAGTCGGAATCCGCTAAGGAGTGTGTAACAACTCACCTGCCGAATCAACTAGCCCTGAAAATGGATGGCGCTGGAGCGGGCCACCTATACTCTGCCGTCATATGCTTGTATTTTTGAGTCTTGCAATGATGTGTAAGAGGGTCGTAGTGGTTGCGTTGAAGGCTTTGGGTGTGCACCCAGCTGGAGCTTCCACTAGTGCAGATCTTGGTGGTAGTAGCAAATATTCAAGTGAGATCCTTGAAGACTGAAGTGGAGAAGGGTTCCACGTGAACAGCAGTTGAATGTGGGTCAGTCGATCCTAAGGCACCGGCTAAAGCCGTCTAGACACTGCGGGGAGATGAGATACTTAACGGTATTTTGTCCACCCGTTTGCCGAAAGGGAAGTGGGTTAATATTCCCACACCA